>WNWK01011164.1:35000-65958 GCA_009830355.1 Cherax destructor | reverse complement strand
GTCTTCTAACTAAATGTCATAAACCATACAGACTACTATTTCCTATTCACATACTTGTCGGTATATTCTTACAGTGATATACACGTCAAGTTCTGCCTCGTAATATATGACATATGACAAGCTGACATAACAGACGGGAGAGGACGGGCTAGACAGACTGCATCTTCCTTGACTCCATGAAAGGCCTGAACTTGAATAATAACAGAAGGCTTGTCAACACATGGATGAAGCAGGCATGGAGGAAAGGAGAGGAGCAGGGAAGATGATGTAACAAGTGGATAAAGATATATGTAAAAGAGGGGATATAGATTGACGCCCATTAGTTTTCTACCAGTGGCACCCTTCCTTAATCCAATTCCTACCTCTCTCCCTGACCGAAACTCTCTCTCTCTCTCTCTCTCTCTCTTCTTCTTCTTCTCTCTTCTCTCTTCTTCTCTCTCTCTCTCTCTCTCTCTTCCTATTCCATCTCAATAGTCTCTCATACGCCCAACAAAATCCAACAATACTACCAGAAATTGAGATAGAAACAGAAATCCTCGCACAAAATAGATGATAGAAGGATCATAGAATGACATACAAATTTAGACAAGCAAAAACAGTGAGTTAAAAGAAACAGTAAATGAGGAGAAGTCAGACATCATAGCTCTTAAGGAGACAAAACTCTTAGGAATAATCAGTGTAATATTCCCAGAGGGGTACCTCACTGTCAGGAGAGAGAGAGAGCGAGAGAGAGAGAGAGAGAGAGAGAGAGAAGAAGAGAAGAGAGAAGAGAGAGAGAGAGAGAGAGAGAGAGAGAGAGAGAGAGAGAGAGAGAGAGAGAGAGAGAATATAAATATACACCACTTAGCCTGAAGAGCATATTTGAAGTTAACAAATTTTTGAACCGTCCTGAGTCAGGGACCTTAACAAAAAAATCTTTAAAGACCGCAGGCGACATATGTCAAGTCTGTCAGGAAGCATGACGATACTTACCTTCCCCGTCTGACCAGACAGGTTTACCAAGATCCAGAGGTTCGAAGCAACACTGGCTTCGTAGTCGAGGGTATACCTGGAGTATACCTGGAGAGGGTTTCGGAGTTCAACGCCCCCGTGGCCGGGTCTGTGACTAGGCCTCGAGTGTACTTGAACGATGAAAAAAAAAACTATAGACGTTGAACCTAATAATCTTAAGAGGAGAGAAAAAAAAAATAGATTCGACCACAGTGTGTAAAATTCTCAGAGGATGTTCCACTGGGAAATATTTGAGTGTAGAGGTGGTGAGTGAAGTTCCGGATACCTGGAGTCTGCCTAGAGGGTATTCCGGGGATTAACGCCCCCGCGGCCCGTCCACGACCAGGCCTCCCGGTGGATCAGGGCCGTACGCAGCTTCGTGACTAGGCGAAATATGGCTCAAGAAGCTAGGATGCCACAGTGCCGGTCGATCACAGGCGAAGAAAGGCCAGGAGCTAAGACTCGACTCAGGCAAACACAACTCTGCGTGTATAACTCTGTGAGTGCAACACTGTGATTACAACATTGAGTGTACAACACTGCGAGTACAACACTGCGAGTACAACACTGCGAATACAACACTGCGAGTACAACACTGCGAGTACAACACTGCAAGTACAACACTGCGAGTACAACACTGCGAGTACAACACTGCGAGTACAACACTGCGAGTACAACACTGCGAATACAACACTGAGAGGACAACACTGCGAATACAACACTGAGAGGACAACACTGCGAATACAACACTGAGAGGACAACACTGCGAGTACAACACTGCGAATACAACACTGAGAGGACAACACTGCGAGTACAACACTGCGAGTACAACACTGCGAGTACAACACTGAGAGGACAACACTGCGAGTACAACACTGCGAATACAACACTGCGAATACAACGTTGCGAGGAGAACACTACGAGGACAACACTGCAAATACAACACTGCGAGCACAACATTGCGAGTGCAACATTGCGAGGACATCTCTGTGAATACAACACTGCGAAGACAACACTGCGAGTACAACACTGCGAAGACAACACTGCGAGTACAACACTGCGAATGCAACACTGCGAGTACAACACTGCGAGTACATCACTGCGTGGATAACATTGCAAGTACAACACTGCGAATGCAACACTGCGAGTACAACACTGCGAGTACAACACTGCGAATACAACATTGCGAGTACAACACTGCGAGGACAACACTGCGAATATAGCACTGCAAGAACAACTCTGCGAGGACAACACTGCGAATGCAACACTGCGAGTACAACACTGCGAGGACAACACTGCGAGTAAAACACTGCGAATACAACACTGCGAGGACAACACTGCGAATACAACACTGCGAAAAAAACACTGCGAATACAACACTGCGAGTACAACACTGAGAGTACAACACTGCGAGTACAACACTGCGAGTACAACACTGAGAATACAACACTGCGAGTACAACACTGCGAGTACATCACTGCGTGGACAACAATGCGAGGACAACACTGCGAATACAACACTGCGAGGACAACACTGAGTACAACACTGCGAGGACAACACTGTGAGTGCAACACTGTGAGTACAACACTGTGAGTACAAAACTGCTAGTACAACACTGTGAGTACAACACTGTGAGTACAACACTGTGAGTACAACAATGCGAGGACAACACTGTGAGTACAACACTGTGAGTACAACACTGTGAGTGCAACACTGTGAGTGCAACACTGTGAGTACAACACTGTGAGTACAACAATGCGAGGACAACACTGTGAGTACAACACTGTGAGTACAACACTGTGAGTACAACACTGTGAGTGCAACACTGTGAGTACAACACTGTGAGTACAAAACTGCTAGTACAACACTGTGAGTACAACACTGTGAGTACAACACTGTGAGTACAACAATGCGTGGACAACACTGTGAGTACAACACTGTGAGTACAACACTGTGAGTACAACAATGCGAGGACAACACTGTGAGTACAACACTGTGAGTATATCAGTGTGAGTACAACACTGAGTATAACACTGAGAGTACAACACTGTGAGTACAACAATGCGAGGACAACACTGTGAGTACAACACTGTGAGTACAACACTGTGAGTACAACACTGTGAGTGCAACACTGTGAGTACAACACTGTGAGTACAAAACTGCTAGTACAACACTGTGAGTACAACACTGTGAGTACAACACTGTGAGTACAACAATGCGAGGACAACACTGTGAGTACAACACTGTGAGTACAACACTGTGAGTACAACACTGTGAGTACAACAATGCGAGGACAACACTGTGAGTACAACACTGTGAGTACAACACTGTGAGTACAACAATGCGAGGACAACACTGTGAGTACAACACTGTGAGTATATCAGTGTGAGTACAACACTGAGTATAACACTGAGAGTACAACACTGAGTACAACACTGTGAGCACAACACTGAGTACAACGATGTGTACTCGACCTTCCTCTTCACTGGCCACGGTGACCACCATCTGACCTTTGACCTCGACTAACGCAGCTGTAGAGATAAAATAATAAGTATACTATAAATATTCCTCCCTCTCCTGCAGAGCTGCTGACACTCTCCAGCTGAGACAACGGTAACTTTCCTGAATTATTGACGTTTTTCCTGTTACTAAGGTTTCCTGTTGGTCTGGCTGTCTGTTGTCATGGTTATCTGTTGCTATGGTTGCTTGTTGTCATGGTTACCTGTTGCTATGGTTGCTTGTGTTCATGGTTACCTGTTGCCATGGTTACCTTTTGGCATGGTTACCTGTTGCCATGGTTACCTTTTGTCATGGTTACCTGTTGCTATGGTTGCTTGTTGTCATAGTTACCTGTTGCCATGGTTACCTTTTGTCATGGTTACCTGTTGCTATGCTTGCTTGTTGTCATGGTTACCTGTTGCCATGGTTACCTTTTGTCATGGTTACCTGTTGCTATGCTTGCTTGTTGTCATGGTTATCTGTTGCCATGGTTACCTTTTATCATGGTTACCTGATGCTATGGTTGCTTGTTGTCATGGTTACCTTTTGCCATGTTTGCCTGTTGTCATGGTTACCTGTTGCCATGGTTGCCTGTTGTCATGATTACCTGTTGCCATGGTTGCCTGTTGTCATGGTTACCTGTTGCCATGGTTGCCTGTTGTCATGATTATCTGGTGGTATGGCTGCGTGTTTTCATGGTTACCTGTTGTTATTCATACCTGGTGCTGTTGTCTGTTGCGGCCGTTGTTTGCTTCTGTGTATACCTGCGGGTGGTGTTATCTGTTATGGTTACCTGTTGCCTGAATAATAATAATAATAATAATAATAATACTTTATTTAGACATTGTACAATTATATATGGTATATATAGTTATACATAGTAATTACATAGTTATTAGATAATAACACCGAGTACCTGGCTAACAGGCAACAGTGTGTGTGTGTGACAGCAACGCTCCCCTCCAGCCGCAGTTTGGCGAGAGGCTCTTGATCCAAGGATTTTATGCTCAGGATAAGATTGCTCTAATTAAGTTTAACCTAGAAAATGAGGCCTTGGTCACTTACGTTGATTATTGCACGTTCGTGGAGAGTCCGGCTGCTGTTACGTACAAGGCGTGCACAAACACACGTATTACCACACTGCGCAGTGTCAGTGTTAATGAATTACAGCAGGATATACTTGACTGGCAGGATATACTTGACAGGCAGGATATACTTGACAGGCAGGATATACTTGACGGGCAGGATATACTTAACAGGCAGGATATACTTGACAGGGAGGATATATTTGACGGGCAGGATATATTTGACTGGCAGGATATACTTGACGTGCAGGATATACTTGACGGGCAGGATATACTTGACGGGCAGGATATTGCTCGGGTATACTTGCGGGAGGATATATTTGACGCGTGTGATATACTTGACGGGACAGATATACTTGATGGCAGGATATACTTGACGGGTATATACTAGTATAATATAATTGACGTGTAGTGATATACCTTGACGGCAAGGACATATTGATGGGCAGGATTACCTTTGACTGCTAAAAGGATTATTGAGCCAGGAAATATTGACGGGCAGGAAAAAATACTTGACGGGCAGGATATACTTGAGGCAGTGATATATTTGAGCGCAGGATATATTGACGTATGATATACTTGACGGTGCAGGTATACTTGACAGGCAGGATATACTTGACGGCAGGATATATTTGACGGCAGGATATATTTGACGGGCAGGATATACTTGGATATATCGAGGCAGGATATACTTGACGGGCAGGATATACTTGACGGGCAGGATATATTTGACGCGCAGGATATACTTGACGGGCAGGATATACTTGGCGGGCAGGATATACTTGACGGGCAAGATATATTTGATGGGCAAGATATACTTGACAGGCAGGATATATTTGACGTTGAGGCAGGATATGCTTGACAGGCAGGATATATTTGACGGGCAGGATATACTTGACGGGCAGGATATACTTCACGTGCAAGATATACTTGACGGGCAGGATATACTAGAAAGGCAGGATATACTTGACAGGCAGGATATACTTGACGGGCAGGATATACTTAACAGGCAGGATATACTTGACGGGCAGGATATATTTGATGGGCAAGATATACTTGACAGGCAGGATATATTAGACGGGCAGGATATACTTGACAGGCAGGATATATATGACGGGCAGGATATACTTGACGGGCAGGATATACTTAACAGGCAGGATATATTTGACGGGCAGGATATATTTGACGGTCAGGATATATGTGACGGGCAGGATATACTCGACAGGCAGGATATATTTGACGGGCAGGATATACTTGACAGGCAGGATATATTTGACGGGCAGGATATACTTGACGGACAGGATATACTTAACAGGCAGTATATATTTGACGGGCAGGATATATTTGACGGTCAGGATATATGTGACGGGCAGGATATACTTGACAGGCAGGATATATTTGACGGGCAGGATATATTTGACGGGCAGGATATACTTGAAGGGAAGGATATATTTGACGGGCAGGATATACTTGACGGGCAGGATATATTTAACGGGCAGGATATATTTGACGGGCAGGATATACTTGACGGGCAGGATATATGTGACGGGCAGGATATACTTAACAGGCAGGATATATTTGACGGGCAAGATATATTTGACAGGCAGGATATATTTAATGGGCAGGATATACTTGACGGGAAGGATATATTTGACGGGCAGGATATACTTGACGGGCAGGATATACTTGACGGGCAGAATATAATTGACGGGCAGGATATACTTGACGGGCAGGATATACTTGACGGGCAGGATATACTTGACAGGCAGGATATGCTTGACATGCAGGATATACTTGACAGGCAGGATATACTTAACAGGCAGAATATACTTGACGGGCAGGATATATGTGACGGGCAGGATATACATGACGGGGAGGATATATGTGACGGGCAGGATATACTTGACAGGCATAATATATATGACGGGCAGGATATATTTGACTCGCAGGATATACTTGACGGGCAGGATATATTTGACGGGCAGGATATACTTGACGGGCAGGATATATTTGACGGGCAGGATATACTTGACAGGCAGAATATACTTGACCGGCAGAATATATTTGACGGGCAGGATATACTTGACATGCAGGATATACTTGACGGCAGGATATATTTGACGGGCAGGATATATTTGACGGGCAGGATATATTTGACGGCGGAATATTGACGGGGATATACTTGACGGGCAGGATATATTTGACGAGGAGGATATATTTGACGGGCAGGATATACTTGACGGCAGGATATACTTGACGGCAGGATATACTTGACGGCAAGATATATTTACGGGCAGGATATATTTGACGGGCAGGATATATTTACGAGGAGGATATATTGACGGGCAGGATATACTTGACGGGCAGGATATACTTGACGGGCAGGATATACTTGACGGGCAGGATATACTTGACAGGCAGGATATATTTGACGGGCAGGATATACTTGACAGGCAGGATATACTTGAGAGACAGGATATACTTGACAGGCAGAATATACTTAACAGGCAGGATATACTTGACAGGTACAATATATTTGACAGGCAGAATAAACTTGACTGGCAGGATATACTTGATAGGCAGGATATACGAGCAGAATATGTAACAGGCAGGATATACATGACAGGCAGATATATTGACAGGCAGAATAAACTTGACTGGCAGGATATACTTGATAGGCAGGATATACTTGACAGGCAGGATATACTTGACGGGCAGGATATACTTAACAGGCAGGATATACTTGACAGGGAGGATATATTTGACGGGCAGGATATGTTTGACGGCAGGATATATTGACGTGCAGGATATATTTGACGGGCAGGATATGCTTGACGGGCAGGATATACTTGACAGGCAGGATATACTTGACGGGCAGGATATATTTGACGGGCAGGATATACTTGACGGGCAGGATATACTTGACGGGTAGGATATGCAGGGGTCAGCCCTAGGACCGGTGCTGTTTCTGGTATTTGTGAACGACATGACGGAAGGAATAGACTCCGAAGTGTCCCTGTTTGCAGATGATGTGAAGTTGATGAGAAGAATTCAATCGGACGAGGACCAGGCAGAACTACAAAGGGATCTGGACAGGCTGCAAGCCTGGTCCAGCAACTGGCTCCTGGAGTTCAACCCCATCCAGTGCAAAGTCAAGAAGATTAAGGAAGGCAAAGAAGACCGCAGACGGAGTACAGTCTAGAGGGCCAACACTACAAACCTCACCCGGTAAGTGTATTACCGGGCACATCTCTTGTGGCGTACATCAACCAAATAACTGCTGCAGCATACGGGCGCCTAGCAAACCTAAGAACAGCATTGTGACATCTCGATAAGGAATCGTTCAGGACCCTGTACACTGTGTACATTAGGCCTATATTGGAGTATGCAGCACCAGTTTGGAATCCACACCTAGCCAAGCACGTAAGGAAGCTAGAAAAAGTGCAAAGGTTTGCAACAAGACTAGTCCCGGAGCTAAGGGGTATGTCCTACGAGGAGAGGTTAAGGAAAATCGACCTGATGACACTGGAGGACAGGAGAGATAGGGGGGATATGATAACGACATATAAAATACTGAGAGGAATCGACAAGGTGGACAGAGACAGGATGTTTCAGAGATGGGACACAACAACAAGGAGTCACAGTTGGAAGTTGAAGATTCAGATGAGTCACAGTTGGAAGTTGAAGATTCAGATGAATCACAGGGACGTTAGGAAGTATTTCTTCAGTCACAGAGTTTTTTTTTTTTATATATTTTCAGTCACAGAGTTGTCAGGAAGTGGAATAGTCTGGGAATTGATGCAATCGAGGCAGGATCCATACATAGCTTTAAGAAGAGGTACGATAAAGCTCATGGAGCAGGAAGAGTGGCCTAGTAGCGGCCGGTGAAGAGGCTTGGCGAGGAGCTATGACTCGACCCATGCAACAACAACTAGGTGAGTACAACTAGGTGAGTACACACACACACCAAAATAGATAAGGCCGCGCCGGTAAAACTGTAAACACACTGGTATTACAGGAAATAATTTATTTGCCTCCACAAGCTGGGTTATCTCTTTCTGTCCTCTCGCCTCTGAACGTGTGGACCTGAGGGAATAAATTGTTTTGTTTAGTAGAACACAGCGGGAGAGCGGCGGCGTCAAGCGTCTCGCTGGCTTCGAGCGTCTCGTTAGGGTTCACACTCCACAGTAATGTCAGGAGTCTGCCTGGAGGGTGTTCTGGAAAGTCAGCGCCCCGGTGGATTAAGGCCTAGGATGTTACAGTCCGGCTATTCTGGTACTGACTTTAGGTATCTTTTAAGTTTTCTCTTGACAGCAGAGGGTCTATTGTAATCCCCCCTTATGTATGGTGGGAGGCTGTTGAACAGTCTTGGGGCCCCTGACACTTATTGTGTTTTCTCTTAGTGTACTCATGACATTCCTGCTTTTCATTGGGAATATGTTGCATTTGTAGGGAGTGCTTTCAGATTGAAGATTTGAGACCAGTCCTTCTAGGATTTTTCAGATGTAAATTATGAAGTACCTTTCTCTCCTTCGTTCCAAGAAGTACAGATCAAGGGACTTCAAACGTTCCCAGTAATTATCCATCCAATCGTTTTCCTCGCAGCCGTGATAATGACACTGTTTTGATCCATGAAGGTGAGATCCTCTTACATTATCACTCATAAGAGTGTTCACACGCCAGTGCCAACAGGAGTGTAGGCGCCTCTCTTAGACTGCCAGCACCTAAGTAAAAAACAATCACACATATGCCTATTGCGTCCCAATATATTATTAAACGAACCGGCCATTAGCATAGAACCAAAGAACAAATTCGAGCTTGTGAAAAACACTATATACAGGATCTTCCGAAAGTGACTCAATCAACGCAGGAACTATATTTATTAGTTTATTAATAAAATAATTGCGCAATCAGTAAGTGACTGCATTTGTTTAAATTTAAGATGAAGCTTCCATGGGACGTATCATTTTCTGAAGCCCGCTGTGTTCATGAGCAAAAGTTTGGCGGTACTAATAACTATCGTTGAAGCAAGTAGAACACCTTCAGAAGCGTCTTGAGTGGTGGAGATGGAAGTCTAGTGTCTTTGTTATGAAGGAGATGGTGTTGTTCGGAGAGATATTTAATGATGATAAAGATGATGATGATGGTATATTCGTCAGCAACTCTGCCCTGACACGGGTCACGATCAGTGATGACCCGTCACTGTCTCCCGAAGTAAGGTCTGTGACGCACAAGTGATGGTTCGTCATTAGTAGTAGTGGTGTGTCAGGTGCTCGGTGATTCCTGAGTGCAGTCTAGCAGGAGCCTCGCAGGTGTTCCTGTGCAGGTGTCCTATAGCAATGTAGTCACTGTCAGTGATGCGTGAGGCTGGCATCTTCAGTTCGGTGTTACCTGTGGTGCTGGTCTTCTCGTTCACAACACACCTTTCTCAGGGCCAACCCTGACTCTTGGACAATGGCCCGAGTGCCTGGCTGACTCAACCGGTCATTTTAATTGCTATTTCTGCGCACCTCTTGCAAGACTCCAGTTAAATGAATAATGGAGAATGTTTCCTCGTTTTGGTGATTGTCATATATATATATATATATATATATATATATATATATATATATATATATATATATATATATATATATATATATATATATATATATAGTCGTGCCGATTAGGTAAAACTTGTCAATTTTGCTTAAAGCAACGTCATCTAATAGACAAGCATTTCTAAAAATTTCCAATCATTCGATAACGTAAAAAATATATTTCATTGTTTTGTATATTATGTAAATTAATGTAACGTATCTAAAATAATTTAATGTACTCAAATTAAACGCTTGTTAGTAATAGGTTAGGTAGGTTTTCAAAAGTTTCTTGGTACAAAATTATAAATTTTAAAAAAAAAAAAAAAAAAAAAAAAAAAAAAAAAAAAAAAAAAAAAAAAAAAAAATTTAAGCCAAAATCGCAAGTTTTACCTAATCGGCACGACATATATATATATATATATATATATATATATATATATATATATGTCGTGCCGATTAGGTAAAACTTGCGATTTTGGCTTAAATAGCAACGCTCATCTTGCCATATAGGACAAGCGAAAATTTGTGTATGCAATAATTTCGCCAAAATCATTCTGAACATAACGAAAAATATATTTCATTGTGTTTGTTTATTATTAAATTAATGTTAACGTATCTAAAATATATTTAATTGGTTAGGCTAAATTAAATTGCGCTTGTTGTAATAAGGTTAGGTAGGTTTTCAAAGTTTCTCTTGGTACAAAATTATAAATTCTTATATTAACATAAATGAAAAAATATATCTTTAAACGTATAAGAGAAAATTTTAGAAAGGACTTAATTTTAGATGAGTTCTTGCTAATTGACCAGTTTTACCTAATCAGCACGACATATATATATATATATATATATATATATATATATATATATATATATATATATATATATATATATATATATATATATATAGTGTGTGTGTGTGTGTGTGTAATCACCTAGTTGTACTCACCTAGTTGTGGTTGCAGGGGTCGAGACATAGCTCCTGGCCCCGCCTCTACACTGGCCGCTACTGGGTCACTCTTCCTGCGCCATGAGCTTTATCATACCTCTTCTTAAAGCTATGTATGGAACCTGCCTCCACTACATCGCTTCCCAAGCTATTCCACTTCCCGACCACTCTGTGACTGACTGTGTGTGTGTGTGTGTGTGTGTGTGTGTGTGTGTATGTGTGTATGGGTGTGAGTGTACTCAAATAGTTGTACTCACCTAGTTGTGGTTGTAGGGGTCGATTCATAGCTCCTGGCTCCGGCTCTTCACTGGCCGCCTCAGGAGATGTGCCTGGTGTTATACTCCCCCCAAGATCTTTTTCCTTGATTGAGGTTTGTAGTCTCCGGCCCCCTAGACTGTACTCCGTCTGCGTTCTTCTTGAACTCCAAGAGCCAATTGCTGGACCAGGCTTGTAGCCTTTCCAGATCCCTTTGTAGTTCTGCCTGGTCCTCGTCCGATTGAATTCTTCTCATCAACTTCACATCATCTGCAAACAGGGACACTTCGGAGTCTATTCCTTCCGTCATGTCGTTCACAAATACCAGAAACAGCACCGGTCCTAGGACTGTGTGTGTGTGTAAGCCAGCACTAATACCAGTAGCAGCACAACCACCATCCCCACATTCACCGCCATCACCGCCGTCAGCGTCACTGTAGCCGTCAGCGTCACTAGTCGTCACCGCCGCCGCCGCCACCGACGTCATATCACAGTGTGAGTCACTCAGTCTGGCTGGAGAAACTACATTATGATCCCTCTGCTGCCTCCCGCATCGGAAACCATTACCTGCTTAGCGGTGCCTGCTGTTACAGTGGTCCCTGCTGTCATAGTGGTCCCTGCTGTTACAGTGGTCTCTGTTTTTATAGTGGCTCCTCTTGTTACAGTGGTTCCTGGTGTTACAGTGGTTCCTGGTGTTACAGTGGTCCCTACTGTTACAGCGGTCCCTGCTGTTACAGGAGTCCCTGCTGTTACAGTGATCTCTGCTGTTACACTGGTTCCTCTTGTTGCAGTGGTTCCTGCCGTTACATTGGTTTCGCTTGTTACAATGGTTCCTCTTGTTACAGTGGTCCCTACTGTTACAGTGGTTCCTGCTGTTACAATGGTCCCTGCTGTTACAGGGGTCCCTGCTGTTACAGGGGTCCCTGCTGTTACAGGGGTCCCTGCTGTTACAGGGGTCCCTGCTGTTACAGGGTCCCTGCTCAGGGTCCTGGTTACAGGGGTCCCTGCTGTTACAGGGGTCCCTGCTGTTACAGGGTCCCTGCTGTTACAGGGGTCCCTGCTGTTACAGGGGTCCCTGCTGTTACAGGGGTCCCTGCTGTTACAGGGGTCCCTGCTGTTACAGGGGTCCCTGCTGTTACAGGGGTCCCTGCTGTTACAGGGGTCTCTGCTGTTACAGGGGTCCCTGCTGTTACAGGGGTCCCTGCTGTTACAGGGGTCCCTGCTGTTAAAGGGGTCCCTGCTGTTACAGGGGTCGATGCTATTACAGGGGTCCCTGCTGTTACAGGGGTCCCTGCTGTTACAGGGGTCCCTGCTGTTACAGGGTCTCTGCTGTTACAGGAGTCCCTGCTGTTACAGGGGTCCCTGCTGTTACAGGGGTCCCTGCTGTTACAGGGGTCCCTGCTGTTACAGAGGTCCCTGCTGTTACAGTGGTCCCTATTGTTACAGTGGTCTCTGCTGTTACAGTGGTCCTTGCTGTTAAAGTGATCCCTGCTGTTACAGTGATCCCTGTTGTTACAGTGGTCCCTGCTGCTACAGTGGTTCCTCTTGTTACGTGGTCCCTGATGTTACAATGGTCCCTGGTGTTAGAGTGGTCCCTGATGTTAGAGTGGTCTCTGCTGTTACAGTGGTCCCTGCTATTACAATGGTCCCTGCTGTTACAGTGGTCCCTGCTGTTACAGTGGTCCCTGCTGTTACAGTGGTCCCTGCTATTACAGTGGTCCTTGCTGTTATAGTGGTCCCTGCTATTACAATGGTCCCTGCTATTACAGTGGTCCTTGCTGTTACAGTGGTCCCTGCTCTTACAGTGGTCCCTGCTATTACAGTGGTCCTTGCTGTTACAGTGGTCCCTGCTATTACAATGGTATTACAAACGAGTATAACGTATAATTGTAGAATGTGTGTTGGTATAGGGACAGTGGTGGCCGAGGTCCACCTCGCTAGCAGGAGTCATCCTTGCGTTAATTAGATGGGCCTTAAGTCGTTCCTCGTGAAGCTTTGGGAGGCCCCATTGTTTTTACGTTTATGGGGAAGTGCTAGACCCATTGGGGTCGTACAGCACCTGGGAAATGGGAGGTAATCAGGTTTGATTTAAGGAAGGGGAGTGTGTGGCTTCAATTCCCTGTACGAAGGAAGTTTCGCCAGGATATGGGGACCCACCCGCCTTGAAGCGATTGTTAGGCCACAAAAGATCATCACCAACTAAGGTTGGGTTACCCCTCCCCCAAGGAAAAGGGTAATGCATTCACCATCACTCATTTAGTAGTTGTCTTTATAGATCTTCTGTACACTTCTAGGAAGACAGCTGTTGAATGAGTGATGGTCACTGTGCTTCTTTTTTTTTTTTTTTAGGGTCTGGCAACCTCCGTGGAAGATGGGCGGTGTGGCAATCAAACAGTTTGGTACATAGCTAAATGGATTAACAGTATACTTTTCGCCTCGTTTTGGTTAAAAATTTTGAATACACATAAAAACCATTTGCAAGATTTCGTCAACGAAATAAACCATTTCAGCTCTGCAACACGACACACGTTCGGCCTTGATAGTTATTACTTTTTTTCTGGATGTTCCTGTTCTCGGTATAACCTGACTCACTTAGAGAACATGCACTAATTAGGTACTTTACTGTTTCCTGTGCCCAAGAGCAATGATTTTTATGTATTTCTCTTTTTTTGCACATGCATTCTCTCAGTGACAAACGAACAGAACCGAGGGTTAAATCCAGGATTAACAGCTGTTAATCGCAGCCTAGAAACACATGAACCCGCCAGTGGTTCAGCGGTAATCTATCTGAGCATAACGAAAAAAAAATATATCATTGATTTTAAGTAAAATTAAATCAATTTAAATTAACATATAGAAGAATTTAGCTAAAAATAATTGCTTTAACTTTCCTCGTTCCTCCTTCGTTCCTCTTTCCTTATCCTCTTTCCCCTCCTCCTCCTCCTTCTACAAAGTTGAAAGTTACTAAACACATAATTTAAAGTCCTGGACCAATGTCAAGTTAGAATGGACTTACATACCACTAGTTAGACTCTCTGGCCCAAGACCAGGCTGATGTTGGGCCCTGATTCAGATATAGTTACGTTTCTTTCTGTGTTGCCAATACTAATACTACTACTACTACTACTACTGTTGTTGCTACTACTGTTGATAGTATTGCTGCTGCTTTTGTTGTTGATATTGTTGCTAGTGTTGCTGCTGCTGTTGTTGTGCGTATTGCTGCTCCTGTTGTTATTGGTATTATTGCTGCTGCTGCCGCTGCTGATTTTATTACCATTGCTGCTGATGCTGGTAACGCCGACGTTGACGTTACTGCTGCTGGAGTAATAATAGACAATTAGTGTGCTATTCAGAGCATCAATTTTGAGCCAGTCAGATAAAAGACTGCCACGTGGAAAGCAGGTCTGAGCAAGTGACCTCGGGTGCAGGGCTGAGGGTGCAGGGCTGAGGGTGCAGGGCTGAGGTGCAGGGCTGAGGGTGCAGGGCTGAGGGTGCAGGGCTGATGGTGCAGGGCTGAGGGTGCAGGGCTGAGGGTGCAGGGCTGATGGTGCAGGGCTGAGGGTGCAGGGCTGAGGGTGCAGGGCTGATGGTGCAGGGCTGAGGGTGCAGGGCTGAGGGTCCAGGCTGAGGGGACTGATTACCTCATTCTCCTCCTTATCTTTCACCGTTTTTGTCTGTACTTGACTGAGGAAGCCACTGGCTGGCGAAGCCTTTCCTCAGTAAAGATTTCCAAATATTAATTAAAGACTGTTCATGTTACCTCAAACTTCCTCCCTACAAAGTACTGCAGTTAAAATGCTAATTACAATCCGTAGAATTTTTTTTTTTATTAGAAATCCAAAGTCACGGTAAAAACAAGATCCTATTC
The DNA here is from genome assembly GCA_009830355.1 of Cherax destructor. Taxonomy (NCBI): domain Eukaryota; kingdom Metazoa; phylum Arthropoda; class Malacostraca; order Decapoda; family Parastacidae; genus Cherax; species Cherax destructor. The sequence continues at coordinate 50,733 of WNWK01011164.1, read as the reverse complement.
CTAGAAAAACACAACACAGAGTTCATTTGAAGTTTGTGGATTTGTTGAACGTTCAACCCACACACACACACACACACACACACACACAGAAAGGGACTTCATAGTAGGTACCATCCAGTCTGGGGAGCACAAGATAGTCATTGCAGTGATGTATAACCCACCACAGAACTGCAGGAGGCCAGGTGTGGAATATGATGAGAGCAATGGTGGACACCCTGGCGGAGGTGGCAAGAAAAGCGCACATGAGCAGAGCGAAGCTACTGGTCATGGGCGATTTCAACCACAGGGAGATCGACTGGGAGAACCAAGAACCACGTGGGGGTCCAGAAACTTGGAGAGCCAAGATGATGGACGTGGTACTGGAAACCCTGATGCACCAACTTGTCAGGGACACGACCAGAGTGATAGGAGAAGATGAACCAGCAAGACTGGACTTTGTATTCACCCTGAACAGCTCAGATTTTGAAGACATAACACACGAGAGCCCCCTGGGAGCCAGCGACCATATGGTGCTGAGCTTTGAGTACATTGTAGAGCTACAGGTGGAGAGGGAAAACGGTACCGAAAGAGACAAACCAGGCTTTAAAAGAGGAAACTACACGGGCATGAAGAATTTCCTGCAGGAGGTTCAGTGGGAAAGGGAAATGGAAGGACAGGCAATAAATGAAATGATGGAATACGTAGGGGCAAAGTGCAAGGAGGCAGAGGAACGGTTTATACCCAGAGGAAAAATATTAAATGGGAAGGCCAGAAAGAGCCCCTGGTTTACCCAAAGGTGCAGGGAGGCAAAGACTCAGAGTGTCAGAGAATGGAAAAGGTACAGAAGCCAAAGAACCCAAGTAAAAAAAGAGATTAGTAGAAGAGCTAGAAACGAGTATGCACAGGTACGGAGGGAGGCCCAGAAACAGTACGAAAACGACATAGCATCAAAAGTTTAGTCCGACCCGAAACTATTGTACAGTTACATCAGAAGGAAGACAACAGTCAAGGACCAGGTGATAAGGCTGGTGAGGAGCTCAACTTGAGGTTTAAGGAAGTATTCACAGTGGAGGAAGGAAGGCAGCTGGGTAGACAGGATGGGGTGCATCACCAACAAGGGATGTATCAAGTGCTAGAGGGCATACACACAACTGAGGAGGAGGTGAAGCAGTTACTCAGTGACCTTGATACCTCAAAGGCGATGGGTCCGGACAATATCTCCCCGTGGGTTCTTCGGGAAGGAGCTGAGGTACTGAGTGTGCCACTTACCATAATATTCAACACATCCCTTGAAACTGGGCAGCTACCTGAGGTATGGAAAAAGGCCAACGTAGTCCCCATCTTTAAAAAAGGAGACAGAAAAGAGGCACTAAACTATAGACCGGTGTCACTTACGTGTATAGTGAGCAAAGTCCTGGAGAAAATCATCAGGAAAAGAATGGTGGAGCACCTCGAGCTGAACAGGATAATAAATACCAGTCAGCACAGATTCCGGGAAGGCAAATCCTGTGTAACAAACCTCCTAGAGTTCTATGATAAAGTAACAGACGTAAGGCAAGAGAGAGAAGGGTGGGTTGATTGCATTTTCCTGGACTGCAGGAAGGCCTTCGACACAGTTCCTCACATGAGATTAGTAAAGAAGTTGAAAGAACAAGCATGTATACCAGGAAGGGCACTGGAATGGATCAGGGAATACCTCACAGGGAGGCAACAACGGGTCATGGTGCGTGATGAGGTATCACAGTGGGCGCCTGTGACGAGCGGTGTACCGCAGGGGTCAGTCCTAGGACCAGTGTTATTCTTGGTATATGTAAATGACATGACGGACGGGATAGCCTCAGAAGTGTCTCTGTTCGCAGATGATGTGAAATTAATGAGGAGAATCACATCGGAAGAGGACCAAGCAGGACTTCAAACAGACCTGGACAAGCTTGACATCTGGTCTAGCAACTGGCTTCTCGAATTCAATCCCACCAAATGCAAAGTCATGAAGATCGGAGAAGGGCAAAGAAGACCGCTGACAGAGTACAGGCTAGGCGGACAAAGGCTACAAACCTCGGCAAAGGAGAAAGACCTTGGGGTGAGTATAACGCCAAGCACGTCTCCGGAGGCACACATCAACCAGATAACTGCGGCAGCATATGGGCGACTGGCAAACCTAAGATTAGCGTTCCGTTACCTTAACAAGGAATCGTTCAAGACACTGTACACCGTGTATGTCAGGCCCATACTAGAATATGCAGCACCAGTCTGTAACCCACACCTGGTCAAGCACGTAAAGAAACTAGAGAAAGTACAAAGGTTTGCGACAAGGTTAGTTCCACAACTCAGGGGTCTGTCCTATGAAGAAAGGTTGAGGGAAATAGGACTAACAACACTGGAGGAAAGAAGGGTCAGAGGAGACATGATAACGACATACAAAATACTGCGGGGAATTGACAAGGTAGACAGTGACAGGATGTTCCAGAGAAGGAACACAGAAACAAAGGGACACAACTGGAAGCTGAAGACTCAGATGAGTCAAAGGGATGTTAGGAAGTATTTATTCAGCCACAGAGTAGTCAGGAAGTGGAATAGTCTAGAGAAAGATATAGTGGAGGAAGGAACCATACATAGTTTTAAGACAAGGTATGATAAAGCTCATGGAGCAGGAAGAGCAGAGACCCAGTAGCGGACAGCGAAGAGGCGGGGCCAGGAGCTGAGTCTCGACCCCTGCAACCACAATTAGGTGAGTACACACACACACACACACACACACACACACACACACACACACACACACACACACTGATAATTATTCATTGGTTGTAAAATGTATTCATAGGTAAATAACAAACTTTCACATCACATTAAAATAATTACTGCTCAACCTTAACCATAAACCAAAAGAAAAGAAAAAATGTTATGGTGGAATTATTTTGCGGAGAAATAAATTGAATGGCCTCTTTTGTTGACACAAAATAAATTACGATGTTTTTTTTTTTTTTTGTAAAGATGAAACAAGGCCAGGCAAGGTGCTTGCCTCGGTTCTGCTGAAGGAACTACCCCTTACTCCTCCTTTTCTTTCACCGGATCAAATCTTGTTGCCTCCCATCAACCCCCTTACAGACCTCACGGGTTTAGTGCTTCACCATCAATACGACGAGAATAAATTAAAATAGATCGAGGAAGGAGGCAAAACAAAACAAAAAATACGAATTGGTAATTACACGTACACACACACACACACACACACACACACACACACACACACACACACACACATACACACACACACACACACACACACACACAACACACACACACACACACACACACGCCCCGATGGCATTGTGGCTAGCGCTCTTGCTTCACGCACGGAGGGCCCGGGTTCAATTCCCAGCGGGGCCGAAACATTTCGAAGTGTTTCGTTACACACCTATATACAACAGGCCTTGTGTCTAATCGACATGTGCCTAGGACAAAATGGTAACACACACACACACACACACACACACACACACACACATATATCTGTCGAAACAGGGCGATTACCTGAGGTATGGAAGACAATAATTTTTAAAAAAGGAGACCGACACGAAGCATTAAACTACAGACCAGAGGAAAATGGTTCTGTAAGGAAGAATGGATGGAAGAGCAATGTAAAAGGATGGAACGAGAGTGGGAGAGCAAACTAGGTGAGTTTTCTGCGAAAATGTAGAAGAGGATGGAGGCAGAGAAGAAGAAATGGGAGTCACATGCCAAAGCTGCAGAAGCCAGGATATGGGCCCTAGAATATGAGGTAAATAGGCTGAACCGAGTTACAGGGCTATTGCCCAGAGCAGAAATAGCATCTGAAGCAGGTACACCCCTACTAAATGAGGAACCCAGTGGAAAGGAAAGAGACATAACTTATGCTAAGACCCTATCAGTCCACCAAGCAGGGCCAAGGAATGAAGGGGGAGAGCAGTTGGGAGCAGGAATAGCAGTAAGGGAGGGGGGAGAAGGTGGAGAGGGGGATAGGTCCCATGCAGAGGCATGACCATGCCACCAAGAATTACAAGAAAAAAATAAGGGAGACAATGGCCATGTACAAATGGGACCCAGAGACACAAAGGGAATGGCAATGGGAGAAGGAGAGGGAGAAGTCAGTGTGTATTCATGGGCTTCAGGAGAGCGAGAGAAGGACACACAATGAAAGACAGCAGGAAGAAAAACAGGAGATTGAAAACATCATCAAAGAACTAGGCGAGGAGGACATGACTGAGATAGTAAATTTTCAGAGAATAGGGGGTACTTGAAGGGAAGAAATCGGATGGTCAAACTGATTTTCAAGGCAGAAATGGTGCAGAACAGGATCCTGCAAGAGAAATCACGGCTGAAGGAATCGTCAACATAAAAGAGGGTGTTCCTAGACCGAGATAGAACAAGAACAGAACGACAGCAGCTGAGAGAGAGGACAAAAAAGTGAAAGAGGCTAAGAAGAGAGACAAAGACAGAATCAGCAGAGGACAACCAGAGCAGGGCAGAGGAACGAGAGCAAGTACACACGGAACCACCCCCAAAACCCCACAACCAAACACGTAATCCCAACACAAACCAAAATCCACACTTACAGCCCCCACCTCATGAACAAGTGGGACCAGTGGCATGAAAGAGTCAAAGAGGCATCACCGGACATCATAGCTCTCACAGAAACCAGGCTCACAGGAATGATAACAGATGCCATCTTTCCAATGGGATATCAGATCCTGAGGAAAGACAAAGGGAACAGAGGGGGTGGAGGAGTGGCACTGCTCATCAAAAACCGATGGGATTTTGATGAGCTGCAGAGAGGAGACAGAGGATAAGCAAGAGACTACATAATAGGAACACTTCAGTCTGGAGGTCTCAAGGTGGTAATTGCAGTGATGTATAACCCACCACAGAACAGCAGGAGGCCAAGGCAAGAGTATGATGAGAGTAATAGAGCGATGGTTGACACACTGGTTGAAGTGGCCAGAAGGGCTCATGCGAACAGAGAAAAGTTGCTGATTATGGGTAATTTCAGTCACAAGGAAATCGACTGGGAGAACCGGGAGCCACATGGGGGCCCAGAAACGTGGAGGGCTAAGATGATGGAGGTGGTACTGGAAAAAACCTCATGTACCAACACATAAGGGACACTACCAGAGAGAAAGGAGAGGATGAACCAGCAAGACTGACTCTAGTATTCACCTTGAGTAGTGCAGATATTGAGGACATCACATATGAAAGACCCCTTGTGGCCAGCGATCACGTGGTTCTGACCTTCGAATACATAGAGTTACAAATGGAGAGGGAAGCAGGAAGGGCACGACGAATGAAGCCAAACTTCAAGAGAGGGGACTACACAGGCATGAAGAATTTCCTGCACGAGGTTCAGTGGGACAGAGCACTGGCAGGGAAGTCAGTAAATGAGAAGATGGAATATGTGACAACAATATGCAAGGAAACTGAGGAGTTGTTTGTACCCAAGGGTAACAGAAATAATGAGAAGGCCAGGATGAACCCATGGTTCAATCAAAGGAAGAGAGATCACAAGAAACGACTGAGAAGTATGTGAGAAGCTCAACATGAGATTCAAAGAAGTGTTCATAGAGGAGACAGAAGGGACTTCAGAAAGACAGAGAGGTGGGGTACACCATCACGTGTTGGACACAATACATACAACCGAGGAAGAAGTGAAGAGGCTGCTAAGCGAGCTAGATACCTCAAAGGCGATGGAGCCGGATAACATGTCTCCATGGGTCCTGAGAGAGGGAGCTGAGGCGCTATGTGTACCCCGAACAACAATATTCAACACATCTATCGAAACAGAGCGACTACCTGAGGTATGGAAGACAACAATTTTTGAAAAAGGAGACAGACACGAAGCATTAAACTACAGACCAGTGTCATTGGCATGTATAGTATGCAAAGTCATGGAGAAGATTATCAGGAAAAGAGTGGTGGAGCCCATAGAAAGAAATGAGCTTATCAACGACAAGCAGCACGGTTTCAGGGACGGGAAATCCTGTGTCACAAACTTACTGGAGTTCTATGACAGGGTGACAGTAGTAAGACAAGAGAGAGAGGGGTGGGTAGATTGCATTTTCGTGGACTGTAAGAAGGCTTTTGACACAGTTCCACACAAGAGATTAGTGCATAAGCTTGAGGACCAGGCAGGGATAACAGGGAAGGCACTGCAATGGATCAGGGAATATCTGTCGGGAAGACATCAGCGAGTCATGGTACTTGATGAGGTGTCAGAGTGGCAGCCTGTGACAAGCGGGGTTCCCACAGGCAGTGGCGTGCAGAGGGAGGGGGACTGAAGGGGCGTTGGCCCCGGGCAGGGAGTGCCATCCAATTAGAGGGAAATAAGATAGTGATTTGAGGCATACAATCAAAGAGCCTTTGGAGCATACAATCAAGGAGTTGGCCCCGGGCATCACCAGACCTCTGCACGCAGTGGCGTGCAGAGGTCTGGTGCAGACTGCACCGGTCCTAGGACCGGTGCTGTTTCTGGTATATGTGAACGACATGACGGAAGGAATAGACTCAGAAGTATCCCTGTTTGCAAATGATGTGAAGTTGATGAGAAAAATTCAATCGGACGAGGACCAGGCAGAACTACAAAGGGATCTGGACAGGCTGCAGGCCTGGTCCAGAAACTGGCTCCTGGAGCTCAACCCCACCAAGTTCAAAATCATGAAGATTGAGGAAGGGTAAAGAAGACCGCAGACGGAATACAGTCTAGGGGCCAGAGACTACAAACCTCACTCAATTAAAAGGATCTTGGGGTGAGTATAACACCGGGCACATCTTCTGAGGCGCACATCAACCAAATAACTGCTGCAGCATATGGGCGCCTGGCAAACCTAAGAATAGCATTCCGACATCTCAATAAGGAATCGTTCAGGACTCTGTACACCTTGTATGTCAGGCCTATATTGGAGTATGCAGCACCAGTTTGGAACCCACACCTAGCCAAACACGTAAGGAAATTAGAGAAAGTGGAAAGGTTTGCAACAAGACTAGTTCCAGAGCTAAGGGGTATGTCCTACGAGGAGATGTTAAGGGAAATCGACCTGATGACACTGGAGGACAGGAGAGATAGGGGAGATATGATAACGACATATAAAATACTGAGAGGAATTGACAAGGTGAACAGAGACAGGATGTTCCAGAGCTGGGACACAGCAACAAGGGGTCACAGTTGGAAGTTGAAGACTAAGATGAATCACAGGGATGTTAGGAAGTATTTCTTCAGTCACAGAGTTGTCAGGAAGTGGAATAGTCTGGGAAGTGATGTGGTGGAGGCAGGATCCATACATAGCTTTAAGAGGAGGTATGATAAAGTTCATGGAGCAGGGAGAGTGACCTAGCAGCGACCAATGAAGAGGCGGGGCCAGGAGCTGTGAATCGACCCCTGCAACTACAACTAGGTGAGTACACACACACACACACACACACACACACACACACACACACACACACACACACACACACACACACACACACAACGCCCCGATGGCATGGTGGCTAGCGCTCTTGCTTCACGCACGGAGAGCCCGGGTTCAATTCCCGGCGGGGCCGAAACATTTCGAAGTGTTTCGTTACACACACACACACACATACATACAACAGGCCTAGTGTCTAATCGACATGTGCCTAGGACAAAATGGTAACTAACACAAGTTGTATCATCTTTCATGATGGGTTTCAATTTAGAAATTTAGTGCCGCTCTCTGCTTCCATGGATCATACCTGATTATCTCTCATTCTCCAGGCACTGTATTACCATTATTAATGTAGTTCTTTCCCTGAACATAATAATAATAATAATAATAATAATAATAATAATTAATTATAATAATAATTATAATAATAATAATAATAATAAACTAATAATTAAAATTATAATAACGATAATAATAATAATAATAATAATAATAATAATAATAATAATAATAATAATAATAATAATAATAATAATAATGATAATCAAAAATATTACAAAGTTAGGTAAGACAAGTTAATGAGGTCTGAGGACGTCAGCGCTGCTGCAGACAGACTGGCAATGTTAACGTTTGAGCAGAAGTGAGCGCTGAGGGAGCTCCAGCAGCAGGACGCACACACGACTCTGCATCAATTACTGCGCACCTCACAGGTGGTGTGTGTGTGTGTGTGTGTGTGTGTGTGTCTTGTGGTGTTCCCCAGGGTGGAAGTTAAGTTAGATAACTCCGTTCAAGACCTTCTCCCTGCACAACGGTCATTAAGGCTGCAGTTCTTCTGAACATTACCATCAAGGAGACGTCCATTCCTAAGATGAAGATTAAAGTCTTCATTGTATATACCCCGAGAAATATACACAGGTACCTTCACTCTTGGTGCGTCCTGTCCTATGGGGCTTTTGTCCTGCAGGTATTTTGTTCTACCCCGTGGGTCATTAGATTCCTTTACTACTACTACTACTTACTACCACCACTACTACTGCTACAATATTACTAATTCCTCCTCCCGTTCTACCGCTCCCGTCCCCCGGCCCTTTCTCTTATATATTATGGCCCTCTCCCCTTTGCGCTCCTATGTGTGGCTAGTTAATGGTCCAAGTCGGACCGAAACGTCGTCAAAAATTTCGGTCTCCTGTGTGCTAGTTGTCTGTGTATTATTCCAGTCACGGTAATTTTTTTGTTAATTCTTTCGAGTCTAGAATAGGAAACAGGAAAAGCCTGAGATCCCTGTTGCCCTGATCTACCTTCACCTGTGTCCTTACATACACACACACACACACACACACACACACCATTGAATGGGTCATCTTATAACAGAGAACTCTAACAATACCAAAAGGTGAGATACTTGAGTGTTTACGTAGGTGCTTGTGTTGACGTAGATGCTTGTGCTGACGTAGGTGCTTGTGCTGACGTAGGTGCTTGTATTAACGTAGGTGCTTGTGCTGACGTAGGTGCTTGTTTACGTAGGTGCTTGTGTTTACGCAGGTGCTTTTGGTTACGCAAATGCTTGCGTTTACGCAGGTGCTTGTGTTTACGCAGGTGCTTGTGTTTACGCAGGTGATTGTGTTACGCAGATGCTTCTGTTTACGCAGGTGCTTGTGTTGACGCAGGTGCTTGTGTTTACGTACGTGTTTGCGGTGATGCAAGTGATTGTGTTTACGCAGGTGTTTGTGTTGACGCAGGTGCTTGTGTTGGCGCAGGTGCTTGTGTTGACGCAGGTGCTTGTGTTTACGCAGGTGCTTGTGTTTACGTAGGTGTTTGTGTTTACGCAGGTGCTTTTGTTTACGCAGGTGCTTGTGTTTACGTAGGTGCTTGTGTTTCCGCAGGTGCTTGTGTTTACGCAGGTGCTTGTGTTTACGCAGGTGCCTGTGTTGATGCAGGTGCTTGTGTTGACGCAGGTGCTTGTGTTTACGCAGGTGCTTGTGTTTACGCAGGTGCTTGTGTTTACGCAGGTGCTTTTGTTTACGCAGGTGCTCGTGTTTACGCAGGTGCTTGTGTTTACGCAGATGCTTATGTTTACGCAGGTGTTTGTGTTTATGCAGGTGCTTGTGTTTACGCAGGTGCTTGTGTTGATGCAGGTGCTTGTGTTGATGCAGGTGCTTGTGTTTACGCAGATGCTTGTGTTGACGCAGGTGCTTGTGTTGATGCAGGTGCTTGTGTTTACGCAGATGCTTGTGTTGACGCAGGTGCTTGTGTTTACGCAGGTGCTTGTGTTTACGCAGGTGTTTTCTATTTACGCAGGTGCTTTTGCTTACACAGGTGCTTGTATTTATCCAGGTGCTTGTGTTTACGCAGGTGCTTGTGTTTACGCAGGTGCTTGTGTTTACACAGGTGTTTTCTATTTACGTAGGTGTTTTTGCTTACGCAGGTGCTTGTATTTATGCAGGTGCTTGTGTTTACGCAGGTGCTTGTGTTTACGCAGGTGCTTGTGTTTACGCAGGTGCTTGTGTTTACGCAGGTGCTTGTGTTTACGCAGGTGCTTTTGTTTACGCAGGTGCTTGTGTTTACGTAGGTGCTTGTGTTGATGTAGGTGCTTGTGTTTACTCAGGTGCTTGTGTTTACGCAGGTGCTTGTGTTTACGCAGGTGCTTGTGTTTACGCAGGTGCTTGTGTAATAATGTCGAGGGTGGCGCCGCTCTTGTGGCGGGACATTTGTTCGTTCTGTTAAAATGTTTACACTATATGCGACGCTAGACGCTGAAAACGATGCTGATATACCAAACTGTTTTTATCCTTTTTTTTATATCCAATATCCTACGCTTTTTGCCATCTTTTTTCTCTATAATTTTCCACTTATAAAAACAATTTACCTATCGCAAAAAAAAACCTGGTAAAATAATAGGGACAAAAAATAGACGATAAGAAAAGTACTGTATATTTCGGACCTACAGCTGAGGTCCTCTTCAGTAGACTGATAAAGTGGAAGAATATTTCATGTAGAATGGAAAGATCTTACGAGTGACAAAATAGGAAAAAGCCTAAAGGTGAATAATAAAAACTGATGCCAAAGCTGAAAGAAAAAAATAAACTACTAACAGGAAAAAAAACAGTAAAAAAAGAGATATGGAAGAAAAAAACAATAATTTAAATTACGAGAAATGCGATGCCAAATAAAAGAACCTTTGATGGTTGACCTGTGTGTGTGTGTGTGTGTGTGTGTGTGTGTGTGTGTGTGTACTCACCTAATTGTGGTTGCAGGGGTCGAGACTCAGCTCCTGGCCCCGCTTCTTCGCTCTCCGCTACTGGGTCTCTTCTCTCCCTGCTCCATGAGCTTTATCATACCTCACCTTAAAGCTATGTATGGTTCCTGCCTCCACTACATCATTCGCTAGACTATTCCACTTCCTGACTACTCTATGGCTGAAGAAATGCTTCCTAACATCCCTTTGACTCATCTGAGTCTTCAACTTCCAGTTGTGCCCACTTGTTTCTGTGTTCCCTCTCTGGAACATCCTGTCACTATCTACCTTGTCGATTCCCCGCAGTATTTTGTATGTCGTTATCATGTGTGTGTGTGTGTACTTACCTATTTGTGGTTGCAGGGGTCGATTCATAGCTCCTGGCCCCGCCACTTCACTGATTGCTACTAGGTCCTCTCTCTCCCTGCTCCATGAGCTTTATCAAACCTCGTCTTAAAACTATGTATGGTTCCTGCCTCCACTATGTCGCTTTCTAGGCTATTCCACTTCCTGACAACTCTATGACTGAAGAAATACTTCCAATTGTGACCCTTTGTTTCTGTGTCCCCTCTCTGGAACATCTTGTTTCTTTCCACCTTATCTATTCCTCGCAGTATTTTATATGTCGTTATCATGTCTCCCCTAACCCTCCTGTCCTCTAGTGTCGTCAGGCCGATTTCCCTTAACCTTTCTTCGTAGGACAATCCCCTTAGCTCTGGGACTAGTCTTGTTGCAAACGTTTGCACTTTCTCTAATTTCTTGACGTGCTTGACCAGGTGTGGGTTCCAAACTGGTGCTGCATACTCCAGTATGGGCCTGACGTATATGGTGTACAGAGTCTTGAACGATTCCTTAGTGAGGTATTGGAATGCTATTCTTAGGTTTGCCAGCCGCCCGTATGCTGCAGCAGTTATCTGATTGATGTGTGCCTCAGGAGATGTGCTCGGTATTATACTCACCCCAAGATCTTTTTCCTTGAGTGAGGTTTGCAGTCTTTGGCCACCTAGATTATACTCTGTCTGCGGTCTTCTTTGCCCTTCCCCGATCTTCATGACTTTACATATGGCAGGGTTAAATTCAAGGAGCCAGTTACTGGACCAGGCTTGTAGCCTGTCCAGGTCTCTTTGTAGTCCTGCCTGATCCTCGACTGTGTGTGTGTGTGTGCGTGTGTGTGTATGTGTGTATGTGTTTGTGTGTGTGTGTGTGTGTGTGTGTGTGTGTGGTGTGTGTGTGTGTGTGTGTGTGTGTGTGTGTGTGTGTGTGTGTGTGTGTGTGTGTGTGTGTGTGTGCGTGTGTGTGTGTATGTGTGTGTATTTATGTGTATGTGTGTGTTACAACAGCCAGAAATGTCACAGTTATGAATTAATACTTCATTAAAGACGACAGTCCACCGCCATCTTGCTCCTGGTGTCGCAACACAACCAAAATAAGAGAATTTAAATTTAAATATATATATTTAAAATCTGACGATTATTATTTTTTTTTTAATTCCAGCGTCTAGTAGAAGTTTCTTTAACAATAACATTATTCAAATAATTTTTCCCCTCGCAGTGTTTTTTCTTCTTTCTCAGAATCTTATATATATATATATATATATATATATATATATATTTACCAATAGGTATATTTTATTACATAATATGGTACAAAAGATTTAAGAGATACATTGTTGATATAAAGATGGCATATACAGTACACGAGGTGTGATACATGTCTAGTACATATTGTTACATGTTTGTCACTGATTATAATGCTAAAATCTCATCCAGCTCCTCAGAGCTGGGGCGCGTGCCCAGAATACAGCATGCATTACCCCTCTGAACAGCAGCGCTGAGTCGCTGGAACAGAAAACTAGCTGCCCTGGGATCCCTAGTTACCCTGTTGAGTCTTTTGCCCAGCTCCTTGAGGAACTTAGATGCACTCTTTCCCCATGAGCCAAGGGTCTCCCGAGCGTATGGGAACAAACATATAATGATGGGCAAGTTCTCCATATTTTCTCGACTTCTGGGACTCCCTGAAGGTGGCAGCTGCCCCTCCTTCCTCCCTGGTGTATTGGAGATAGGTATCAGCCAAGGTAGATGCACATGTGTAGTCCCACACCACCTGCTTGCCGTCTGTCCAGGCTTGAAGGGTGATACCATATGGACGCTTTTGGCTGCCATCAGATCTGCATAGTTGGGGTGGCTCCCTTACTGCTGGGCATCCGGCTGTTGTGAGGCTCCTCTTGATAATGTTATTAACCTCTTCATGTCTTGCAATCTTTCCCTCGGATATATATATATATATATATATATATATATATATATATATATATATATATATATATATATATATATATATATATATATATATATATATATATATATATATATATATATATATAAAAACTCCGCGGTTCAAAAAAAAAGATTCTGAGAAAGAAGAAAAAACAATGCGAGGGGAAAAATTATTTGAATAATGTTATTGTTAAAGAAACTTCTACTAGACGCTGGAATTAAAAAAAAATAATCATGGTCAGATTTTAAAGATGGAATGATGATGATTTTTTTGGTAAAGGCTTGTAACCTGCCATTTAATCCACTGTCTTAATGACTATTACGTATTTTGGATACATTAAATTTGTTTTTTGTATATTAATCATTAACATGGACGATTTTTTTTTTTGGTATAGGATGTGAAGGGAATTCACACGTTGTATGAAACTTTTCCTGGGACAACGTTTCGCCCTATGTAGATCAAGACATATGTTCAAGTTAAGACATTTACCGAGTGAACGTTTCGCCACAAGAGGCTTCCCCGGTCCACCACTGCATGTGTGGAGCTGTGTACATACATCTCTACGTATACACTGTCGCTATCACGTCACCTGCCGCTCAGGCAACACACACTACTATCCACGGACACCAAACACTTCCACTCAATATCAGAAACGTAGGAAATAAATCTCTACGACCGAACTACGTGTGTGAAAAAACGTGGACGTTAATCACACTAACACAAGACGACAATCCTGCCCCTCGTTGAGCATTTGAGCACCTCACTAGCTCTAACCAAGAGAGCTAATTCCAGAGCGCCGCAGAAGGCCAAAACAGAGCGCTCAGACTCGTAAACATCCCCACAAAGCGACAGAACTCAAGGGAAGAAAAAAAGACAACTGTGTAGCGTGAATCAAAGTCTGCATTCCGAGAGGAACGATCCAGTCATAACAAACTACGAAATCTTTTCGTGTCCCTTTCACAGAACTTGCATCGTGACGCTCCTACAAAAAAAAGGAAGGGGCGGGGGGCGGAAAATAAACAGACGTGAGCAGCCAACAGTGAGAACACTCAAGTTTCAGTGCTCTAGGACCCTCGTGGGTTTAGCGGTTAGTTTTGATGATAATAATAATAATAATAATAATAATAATAATAATAATAATAATAATAATAATAATAATAATAATAATAATAATAATAATAATAATGACTCAAGCTGACGTAGAAATAAAAATAGAGCACCAACACCCAGGCTCAAGTGCTTATAAAAAGTGACTGCAACACCTACCTGCTGCCCTCAGGGTACTTATTCCCTGATGTGACGACGTGTGGGCCCCTCTGGATCCTGACGTATGTGATGCTGGAACCCTAGCTGTGTCTCTTAGCTGATTTTTGAACACATGCTATATGTGCTAGGTGATCTTGGAACCCTAAATATATAGTATGTACTGATCCTAGGATCCAGCTGATTCTAAGTACCTAGAAGTATCTCCTAGCTCATTCTGGTACCCAAACTATATATGTTAGCTAACCCCAGGACCTTAGCTATATCTCCTAGCTAATCACAGGACTCAAGCTATATCTCCTAGCTAATCCCAGTATCCAGGCTATATTTGCAAACATAATTAAACCCAGCTTCGTAAATGTTTAAAACACACACACACACACACGTCAAGAAATTAGAGAAAGTGCAAAGGTTTGCAACAAGACTAGTCCCAGAGCTAAGGGGATTGTCCTACGAAGAAAGGTTAAGGGAAATCGGCCTGACGACACTAGAGGACAGGAGGGTTAGGGGAGACATGACAACAACATATAAAATACTGCGAGGAATAGATAAGGTGGACAGAGACAAGATGTTCCAGAGAGGGGACACAGAAACAAGGGGTCACAATTGGAAGTTGAAGACTCCTATGAGTCAAAGGGATGTTAGGAAGTATTTCTTCAGTCATAGAGTTGTCAGGAAGTGGAATAGCCTAGAAAGCGACGTAGTGGAGGCAGGAACCATACATAGTTTTAAGACGAGGTTTGATAAAGCTCATGGAGCAGGGAGAGAGAGGACCTAGTAGCAATCAGTGAAGAGGCGGGGCCAGGAGCTATGAATCGACCCCTGCAACCACAAATAGGTGAGTACAAATAGGTGAGTACACACACACACACATGGAGAAGATCATCAGGAGGAGAGTGGTGGAGCACCTAGAAAGACACAAGCTTATAAATGACAACCAGCACGGTTTCAGGGAAGGAAAATCCTGTGTCACAAACCTACTGGAGTTTTATGACAAGGTAACAGAAGTAAAACACGAGAGAGAGGGGTGGATAGATTGCATTTTCTTGGACTGCAAGAAGGCGTTCGACACAGTTCCTCACAAGAGGAAATGCAAAAGCTAGAGGATCAGGCACACGTAACAGGAAAGGCATTGCAATGGATCAGAGAATATCTGACAGGGAGGCAACAACGAGTCATGGTACGTGACGAGGTGTCAGAGTGGGCACCTGTGACGAGTGGGGTTCCACAAGGGTCAGTTCTAGGACCTGTACTGTTTTTAGTATATGTGAATGACATAACGGAAGGGATAGACTCAGAAGTGTCACTGTTTGCAGATGATGTGAAGTTAATGAGAAGAATTAAATCAGTCGAGGATCAGGCAGGACTACAAGGAGACCTGGACAGGCTACAAGCCTGGTTCAGTAACTGGCTCCTTGAATTTAACCCTGCCAAATGTAAAGTCATGAAGATCGGGGTAGGGCAAAGAAGACCGCAGACAGAGTATAGTCTAGGTGGCCAAAGACTGCAAACCTCACTCAAGGAAAAAGATCTTGGGGTG
>WNWK01011164.1:0-30000 GCA_009830355.1 Cherax destructor | reverse complement strand
GGTAATGAGAGGGACTGGTAATGAGAGGGACTGGTAATGAGGGTACTGGTAATGAGAGGGACTGGTAATGAGAGGGACTGGTAATGAGAGGGACTGGTAATGAGAGGGACTGGTAATGAGGGGTACTGGTAATGAGAGGGACTGGTAATGAGAGGGACTGGTAATAAGGGGTACTGGTAATGAGAAGGACTGGTAATGAGGGGTACTGGTAATGAGAGGGACTGGTAATGAGAGGGACTGGTAATGAGGGGTACTGGTAATGAGAGGGACTGGTAATGAGTGGTACTGGTAATGAGAGGGACTGGTAATGAGTGATACTGGTAATGAGAAGGACTGGTAATGAGGGGTACTGGTAATGAGAGGGACTGGTAATGAGTGGTACTGGTAATGAGAGGGACTGGTAATGAGGGGTACTGGTAATGAGAGGGACTGGTAATGAGTGGTACTGGTAATGAGAGGGACTGGTAATGAGGGGTACTGGAAGACCTACAACTTGAAGACTCAGCTGAGAGTGTGGAGTCAACACAGCCTCTGACGCTCTGGTACCGAGAACTGTAGATGGGGAACACTGCTGAAGAAGTGAGACACAGGCGATGACTCGCTTGGATGTCTCAGCAGTCGTGGGTAAGAGAGGAGATAGAAAATGGACTGAGAAAGAGATGAGACCCAGGACAAGCTATGGGTGTGTGTTTCTCAGCCACAAACACCACTTGGCTTTGAGTAACAAGTGAAGAAAAAACATTTTTCACTTGAAATAGTAAGGGTAAGGTGTAAATACTTCAGATTTACACTCGCGCCTCGTACTCCGGTGGAGAGGGAGACGTAAGGATAACGTGAAGGAATATCGCAACTACATCGTGTGGTTACGACAGCATTACGAGACTAAAGCTGAGAGTAGCATGCGGCACATCAACAGTATAGGTGTGGTGGTGGTGGTCGTGTTTTATTCGTCAGGAAAGAAGAGTCTCCCGACGTAGGTCTTAGATATAGCTCAGTCAGTGGCTTGAACAACACTGTGTACCTTTGCTGGGAGGAGGGGAGGGGGTCCACCGACCACTTAGAAAGATCATCGGATCGTGTTGTTCCATTGTGAGACGCAACACCTGCTGCTTTCATTAAGGAAGGCACAACACCCGCTGCTTTCATTAAGGAAGGCACAACACCTGCTGCTTTCATTAAGGAAGGCACAACACCCGCTGCTTTCATTAAGGAAGGCACAACACCCGCTGCTTTCATTAAGGAAGGCACAACACCCGCTGCTTTCATTAAGGAAGGCACAACACCTGCTGCTTTCATTAAGGAAGGCACAACACCTGCTGCTTTCATTAAGGAAGGCACAACACCCGCTGCTTTCATTAAGGAAGGCACAACACCTGCTGCTTTCATTAAGGAAGGCACAACACCTGCTGCTTTCATTAAGGAAGGCACAACACCTGCTGCTTTCATTAAGGAAGGCACAAACCCCTAAGGCAAACCTGCTGCTTTCATTAAGGAAGGCACAACACCTGCTGCTTTCATTAAGGAAGGCACAACACCTGCTGCTTTCATTAAGGAAGGCACAACACCTGCTGCTTTCATGAAGGCAGACACAACACTCCCTCGTAGACTTTCATCAGCATTTGTAATTTACAACTATACAATTTACAGCTACACAATTTATAGCTACACAGTTTGCAACTACACAATTTACGACTACACAATTTACGACTACACAATTTACAGCTAAACAATTTACAGCTAAACAATTTACAGCTTCACAATTTGCAGCTACACAATTTACAATGTACAACTACACCGTTTACAACTACAAAATTTACAGCTAAATTTACAGCAACACAATTTACAACTACACAATTTAAAGCTGAACAATTTACAGCCACACAACGTACAAGTACACAATTTACAACTAAAAAATTTGCTACACAATTTACAGCTACAAAATTTACAACTACATAATTTACAGCTAAACAATTTACAGCCACACAATTTACAACGACACAACTTACAGTTACACAATTTACAACTACACAATTTACAAGACTATTTAGCCGTACCGAGCAAAAGCATCAAATCTGACCCGATCAAGCAATCAGGAATTCCGCGAATGAGGCTAATTATGCCGACTATTGTTGAGCGCTAGTTATTGGCCCCGGAATCGCGGGCTATTGTTCCTTAATCACAGTTGCTTAATTATGTGTACCTGAGGCATAACCTTACTGGTGTGTGTGTACTCACCTAATTCTACTCACCTAATTGTGGTTGCAGGGGTCGAGACTCAGCTCCGGGCCCCTCCTCTTCGCTGTCCGCTACTGGGTCTCTGCTCTCCCTGCTCCATGAGCTTTATCATACCTTGTCTTAAAACTATGTATGGTTCCTGCCTCCACTATATCTTTCTCTAGACTATTCCACTTCCTGACTACTCTGTGGCTGAAGAAATGCTTCCTAACATCCCTTTGACTCATCTGAGTCTTCAGCTTCCAGTTGTGTCCCCTTGTTTCTGTGTTCCCTCTGGAACATCCTGTCACTGTCTACCTTGTCAATTCCCGCAGTATTTTGTATGTCTTTATCATGTCTCCTCTGACCCTTCTTTCCTCCAGTGTTGTTAGTCCTATTTCCCTCAACCTTTCTTCATAGGACAGACCCCTGAGTTGTGGAACTAACCTTGTCGCAAACCTTTGCACTTTCTCTAGTTTCTTTACGTGCTTGACCAGGTGTGGGTTCCAGACTGGTGCTGCATATTCTAGTATGGGCCTGACGTACACGGTGTACAATGTCTTGAACGATTCCTTGTTAAGGTAACGGAACGCTAATCTTAGGTTTGCCAGTCGCCCATATGCTGCCGCAGTTATCTGGTTGATGTGTGCCTCCGGAGACGTGCTTGGCGTTATACTCACCCCAAGGTCTTTCTCCTTGCCGAGGTTTGTAGCCTTTGTCCGCCTAGCCTGTACTCTGTCAGCGGTCTTCTTTGCCATTCTCCGATCTTCATGACTTTGCATTTGGTGGGATTGAATTCGAGAAGCCAGTTGCTAGACCAGATGTCAAGCTTGTCCAGGTCTGTTTGAAGTCCTGCTTGGTCCTCTTCCGATGTGATTCTCCTCATTAATTTCACATCATCTGCGAACAGAGACACTTCTGAGGCTATCCCGTCCGTCATGTCATTTACATATACCAAGAATAACACTGGTCCTAGGACTGACCCCTACGGTACACCGCTCGTCACAGGCGCCCACTGTGATACCTCATCACGCACCATGACCCGTTGTTGCCTCCCTGTGAGGTATTCCCTGATCCATTCCAGTGCCCTTCCTGTTATACATGCTTGTTCTTCCAACTTCTTTACTAATCTCATGTGAGGAACTGTGTCGAAGGCCTTCCTGCAGTCCAGGAAAATGCAATCAACCCACCCTTCTCTCTCTTGCCTTACCTCTGTTACTTTATCATAGAACTGTGTGTGTGTGTGTGTGTGTGTGTGTGTGTGTGTGTGTGTGTGTGGGGGTACGAGCGGAGGTCATGGCTACGACTATGACCCAAAAAACAAAAACTTGCTCACACTTAAGACCAGGGCCCCTGGTCACAGCTGTGACCAGAAGACCTGTCCACAGGTAAGACCACATGCGAGACCTCAGCACCGAGTATCCCCCTGGTCGCGAGGAGTACCTGGGAGAAATACTAGGAGATTACTGGAGAACTCCAGGAGGAGATAGAGAAGACAGAGAACCACCTGCTTCAAGTTCGTGGACCTATTATTTTTTTAATAAATCATCCAGCAAAATAAAAAAATATTACGTCTGACAAACACTTCTTTATGTTGACAATTACAATGTGGGTTAGGCCCTTCTTGCTGCTAGGAGTGCGTTTACATTTACACCATGCGTTAAGCCCTACTTGCCCAGAGGAGTGTGGGTTTACATAAACGATTATTATGACTGGACGTAAGAGCCATTATCATTGTACACTAACATTATCATTAACGAAACATTAACATTATCATTAACGAAAATTAACAGGAATGTGTAAACTATAGATGTAGTCTACACTTGATTGGTGGTGAATTAACATTGAATATATTTCTTGTATGTTGGACGTTACAGTGGCAGTTGTGTAGTTGTCAGTGTATGTACACTGTAGTTGTCAGTGTATGTACACTGTAGTTGTCAGTGTATGTACACTGTAGTTGTCAGTGTATGTACACTGTAGTTGTCAGTGAATGTACACTGTAGTTGTCAGTGTATGTACACTGTAGTTGTCAGTGTATGTACACTGTAGTTGTCAGTGTATGTACACTGTAGTTGTCAGTGTATGTACACTGTAGTTGTCAGTGTATGTACACTGTAGTTGTCAGTGTATGTACACTGTAGTTGTCAGTGTATGTACACTGTAGTTGTCAGTGTATGTACACTGTAGTTGTCAGTGAATGTACACTGTAGTTGTCAGTGTATGTACACTGTAGTTGTCAGTGTATGTACACTGTAGTTGTCAGTGTATGTACAATGACAGTTCACTTCAATCACTGTTCTAGGGATTAAAAGTGTTCTTGACTAGAGCACGAGGGAGACCTGGAAGAACACAAGGGAGACCTGGAAGAACACAAGGGAGACCTGGAAGAACACAAGGGAGACCTGGAAGAACACAGGAGACCTGAGACAGAGACTGGAGAACACAGGAGACCTGGAGAACACAAGGAGACCTGGAAGAACACAAGGGAGACCTGGAGAACACGAGGGAGACCTGGAGAACACAAGGGAGACCTGGAAGAACACAAGGGAGACCTGGAAGAACACAAGGGAGACCTGGAAGAACACGAGGGAGACCTGGGAGAACACAAGGGAGACCTGGAAGAACACAAGGGAGACCTGGTAGAACACGAGGGAGACCTGGGAGAACACAAGGGAGACCCGGGAGAACACGAGGGAGATCTGGGAGAACACAAGGGAGACCTGGGAGAACACGAGGGAGACCTGGAAGAACACAAGGGTGACCTGGAAGAACACAAGGGAGACCTGGAAGAACACGAGGGAGACCTGGGAGAACACAAGGGAGACCCGGGAGAACACAACGGAGACCTGGGAGAACACAAGGGAGACCTGGAAGAACACGAGGGAGACCTGGAAGAACACGAGGGACACCTGAGAGAACACAAGGGAGAACCGGGAGAACACAACGGAGACCTGGGAGAACACAAGGGAGACCTGGAAGAACACGAGGGAGACCTGGGAAAGCACAAGGGAGACCTGGGAAAACACAAGGAAGACCTGGGAGAACACAAGGGAGACCTGGAAGAAGACAAGGGAGACCTGGTAGAACACTGATGATAAAATACAAGATCAATGTTCTATCAGATGCTGCTCTGTGTGGCCTTGTTATCCTGGGATGGTGGTAGTTGTGGTAGTTACTTGTGGATATAGTGGTGATTATGCCGGTGGGTGGTTGGTGGTGGTAGCCGTGGTGGTTGGTGGTATGCCGTGGTGGGTGGTGGTGTGTGGTGGTGGTTATGCCGGTGGGTGGTGGTTGTGGTGGTGATTATGCCGGTGGGTGGTGGTTGTGGTGGTGGTTATGCCGGTGGGTGGTGGTTGTGGTGGTGGTTATGCCGGTGGGTGGTGGTTGTGGTGGTGGTTATGCCGGTGGGTGGTGGTTGTGGTGGTGGTTATGCCGGTGGTTGGTGGTTGTGGTGGTGATTATGCCTTGGTGGTGTGGGTGGTTGTGGTGGTGGTTATGCCGGTGGGTGGTGGTTGTGGTGGTGATTATGCCGGTGGGTGGTGGTTGTGGTGGTGGTTATGCCGGTGGGTGGTGGTTGTGGTGGTGGTTATGCCGGTGTGGTGGTTGTGGTGGTGTTATGCCGGTGGTGGTGTTGTGGTGGTGGTTATGCCGGTGGGTTGGTGGTTGTGGTGGTGGTTATGCCGGTGGGTGGTGGTTGTGGTGGTGGTTCTGCCGGTGGGGGGTGGTTGTGGTGGTGGTTATGCCTGGTGGGTGGTGGTTGTGGTGGTTGTGGTGGTGGTTATGCCGGTGGTTGGTGGTTGTGGTTTTGGTTATGCCGGTGGTTGGTGGTTGTGGTGGTGGTTATGCCGGTGGGTGGTGGTTGTGGTGGTGGTTATGCCGGTGGGTGGTGGTTGTGGTGGTGGTTATGCCGGTGGGTGGTGGTTGTGGTGGTGGTTATGCTGGTGGTTGGTGGTTGTGGTGGTGGTTATGCCGGTGGGTGGTGGTTGTGGTGGTGGTTATGCCGGTGGGTGGTGGTTGTGGTGGTGGTTATGCCGGTGGGTGGTGGTGGGGTGGTTGCTATCGGTGGTGGGTTGAGTTGATGAACGATCATTGGCTCGCTGCGTGTGCTGATGGAGCCGGGGGGTGGCTGCGGTGCAGCTTGTCGACCGCACGCGCCAGCTAGGTAGCTTATTTTGAGCTGTCATCCTGTACTACGTTGAATCAGAACAGATGTACACTGCCGCGTGTGTACACTGCACGCTACGTGGGGCACCCAGCCACGTTTAGTACGACCGCACGCAGGGTATACACTGCAGCTACTGTTACACTGCACGCTACGTGTATCACTGCACCTACGTGTGTACACTGCACGCTACGTGTTACACTGCACGCTACGTGTGTACACTGCACGCTACGTGTGTACATGCACGCTACGTGTACACTCACGCTACGTGTGTACACTGCACGCTACGTGGTACACTGCACGCTACGTGTTACACTGCACGCTACGTGTGTACACTGCACGCTACGTGTTACACTGCACGCTACGTGTGTACACTTACACTACGTGTGTACACTGCACGCTACGTGTGTACACTGCACGCTACGTGTGTACACTGCACGCTACGTGTGTACACTGCACGCTACGTGTGTACACTGCACGCTACGTGTGTACACTGCACGCTACGTGTGTACACTGCACGCTACGTGTGTACACTTCACACTACGTGTGTACACTGCACGCTACGTGTGTACACTGCACGCTACGTGTGTACACTGCACGCTACGTGTGTACACTGCACGCTACGTGTGTACACTGCACGCTACGTGTGTACACTGCACGCTACGTGTGTACACTGCACGCTACGTGTGTACACTGCACGCTACGTGTGTACACTGCACGCTACGTGTGTACACTGAAGTATGCGCTCCGAGGCGTATATACACTGAGACATACATTACATATATATAGAAAAATACATCAATACAATATTGTATGATGGAAAAGAGCAGTGAGAGGGAAGCCCAGGTGAGTTGTCTTCTACACCAGACTTTAAGAGGAATTCAAACAATAACGCCAAAGGAAAAGACCTGGAAGACACTGAGGTAAGACGTGGAATTAAAACAATGTCTGATGATGCCACTAACTCCATTAGTTATCTCCTTCTCGTTAATTAACTCACCTGATTTGACTCCCTCCATTAACTCCCTTCATTATTAACTTTCTGTTAATGAAGTCTCATTAAATGGGTAATAATCAATTATTTATTAATTTATTCTCATATAATTTACTCATATTTTTTTTATTATATTTATGTAACATTGCATAAACAGGTGTAATTACCTCCCCACACCCCACTCACACAACCCCCACCCACACACACTCACTCCCACACCCACACCCCCACACTCACAAACCCACACACTCACACCCCAACACCCACACCCCAACACCCACACCACCACATCACCATCTCCCACACCCAGTCCACCGCATCACCATCCCCAACACCCACACCCTCACACCAACACCACCACACTCCCTCCCACAGCCCCAACACATCCCCATCCCCACACCCATACCCCACATCTACACCACCACATCATCCCCCACCCCACACCCCACACCACCACATCATCCCCCCACACCCCACACCAACACCCTACGTCCACACCCTACGCCCACATCTACGTTTCTCCCCACGGCAAAACATCAACACGTCACTCAGAGGAAAAAACATCAACATCCGCCACCCCCTCCCCCCCTAAATAATGCTTCCCCTACCTACGAGGGAAGCTTTTATAAGCACCCCGCCCACTAATGTGTCCCCTCCCACACCTCCACCCACTCCTCCACACCATAGCAACGTAAGAGTGTTGGGACGCCACAGCTTACTAAAGCTGATGACTCAATAAGCTTGAGTCTGAGTGGTAGTTCTATAACACTCTGTTTTTCCCCTTTCCCCCATCCCCTTCCCCATCCCTATAATGGCTCCCATCATCCCTATCCCCATCCCCTTACCCTACTCCTTCCTCACACACGTAAAGATACAAATTTGGTGGCGGTAAATACTGTACGCAGCTTCATGAGTAGATCTTGTTAGTCCCTGAATGCCACTCAGTGAAATCGATCAATAAGTGAAGAGGTGAGGACAGGAGTTATAACTTAACCCTTATAAATATCACTAGGTGAGTACCTAAGAAGAGGTACAATAGGGCCCTTGAAGCAGGGAAAGAGTGGACCTAATAGCGACCGGGGAAGAGGCAGGGCCAGGAGCTGTGAATCGACCCCTGCAACCACAATTAAATGAGTACAATTAGGTGAGTACCGAGTCAATTAAGTAAAAACAGTCACATTAATGGTAGACAGTACCGAGAAGTTGATGAATTAGGCACAAGTGTAGCACCTACGTGCCTTTATTGATGAGAAGTCACGAAAAAGAGAAGGATGGGCAGACTGTATCTTCCACGACCGCAAGAAAGCATTTGACACAGTCCCACAACAAAGACTGGTCCACGAGTTAAGACAACAAGCAGAGAGTACCTGAACTTCACTCTCCAATCAGAACTTTACACAGACTCAAAGATCACGAGAGACCGACGAAGAATTGACAGTTCTTCTTTGTCCAAATTCTCTACATAACCAAGGAATTTCTGCATGCACAGCCAGATGTTACCCATCCCTTTACAAACACTGTATCATGTGGAAATAAATCTTTGACTTTCTCTTTAATGGCGAATTACCACTGGATAAAAAAGTAAAGGCCCAGAGTCACATATTACACAGTGCAGTTCACGACACGCTATGCCACATCCTGTCAGTAATGCCTCTTAATGCTGGCATTGGTATACAGGGATGACAAGTGTCTCTGCCTGCTAATGCTAGCATAGAGGCATCAAGAGGAGGCATTACTAACACTCCTACACTGCTCCTGGGTTAACTCAAGGACGTCAGTGTGTGAAGAAATCATTACGAAACTAAACTAAACGTCCCTACATTAAATGAAGGTACTCGCCACTATCCTGACCCCTTCTGTATCTGTCATTCCCCTTCATTTGACAATCTAACTTAACCTAACCAAACCTAACCTAGCCTAACCTAACGTAACCTAATCCAACCTAACCTAGCCTAACCTAACCTAGCCTAACCTAATCTAGCCTAACCTAACCTAACCTAGCCTAATCTAACCTAACGTAACCTAACCAAGCCTAACATAACCGAGGAACTGGGTGCAAACTATCTGTGAGAAAGCCTCGGGGAGGTTAACAAGAGGATGATGGCTGGTGTCTCAACTACTGGAAGTCAACTGGGGCAGAAAGTTCAACTACAGCAGCAGGGAAAAAAAAAGGTCCCGTCAAGGTGTACTTTTGTTGACCTGTGCGATGGTTAGGGTCACCAGCTTCTGGCACTCACATGGCACCAACAATCATCAAATTATTTGTAAAATTTGCAGCCGGAAGATCGTGGCCCATAAAAAAATAGATCTTTACTTTTCTTCCGTTATCAATAATGCAAAATAAAAGCAATAAAGAAAGAGCGAGCGTCAGATAAACTGTGGAAAAAGTAAAATGAGAGAAATTAATATAGAAAGGAAGAGAAGAATAAAGAAAGGAAAAAATGTGTAAATAAATTAAGTAAGAGATACAAAAAAGTTAATTTTTTTCTCTTTTCCATAAATTTTCTTGGTATAATAAATTTCACTCAAATTATCTCTTCCTGGGGCAGCTGAACGGGAGGGGGAGGCGGTCAGGAGGGGGTCAGGAAGGTTGGAGGGTGGGTCAGGAAGGTTGGAGGGTGGGTCAGGAAGGTTGGAGGGTGGGTCAGGAAGGTTGGAGGGTGGGTCAGGAAGGTTGGAGGGTGGGTCAGGAGCATTGGAGGGTGGGTCAAGAGTGTTGGAGGGTGGGTCAGGAGCGTTGGAGGGTGGGTCAGGAGCATTGGAGGGTGGGTCAGGAGCGTTGGAGGGTGGGTCAGGAATGTTGGAGGGTGGGTCAGGAGGGTAGAAAGTTGGGTCAGGAGGGTGGGTCAGGAAGGTTGGAGGGTGGGTCAGGAGGGTAGGAGGTTGGGTCAAGAGGGTTGTAGGGTGGGTCAAGAAGGTTGAAGGGTGGGTCAGGAAGGTTGAAGGGTGGGTCAGGAAGGTTGGAGGGTGGGTCATGAAGGTTGGAGGGTGGGTGAGGATGATTGGATTGTGGGTGAGGAGGGTTGAAGGGTGGGTCATGAAGGTTGGAGGGTGTGTGAGGAGGGTTGGAGGGTGAGTGAGGAGGGTTGAAGGGTGGGTCAGGAAGGTTGGAGGGTGGGTCAGGAGCACTGGAGGGTGTGTGAGGAGTGTTGGAGGGTGAGTGAGGAGGGTTGAAGGGTCAGAAGGGTTGGAGGGTGGGTCAGGAAGGTTGGAGGGTGGGCCAGGAGGGTTGTAGAGTGGGTCAGGAGGATTGGAGGGTGGGCCAGGAGGGTTGTAGAGTGGGTCTGGAGGATTGGAGGGTGGGCCAGGAGGGTTGTAGAGTGGGTCAGGAGGATTGCAGGGTGGGTCAGGAGGGATGGAGAGTTTGTCAGAAGGGTTGAATGGTGGGTTATGGTTGCATGCAAAGAGTAGGTCAACCTTATTCGGAGCATGTTAAACACACTCACATAGACTGCCCCTCCAACCAGTGAACCATCATTAAGGATTTGGTGATGGGGCCCCATCACCAAATCAACGACTTGGTTCAGCCAATGATAATGCGGGTCTGGCAATGGGAAAGGTGATGTGGATTCCACTCGCATATTTGCCATTGTCATTCCTGCATTGAGCTGGTTGTTGTACGGTCGTCTCTGTCTATTGGCTGCTGTTTTGCCTTGACTAATGTGGCGTGCACTAATACTACTCTCTCTGTATATAGTGTACATACTTGTACAAAGCCTTATTATACTTGGTGAAGGAAAATACAAAACTCATATATATATATATATATATATATATATATATATATATATATATATATATATATATATATATATATATATATATATATATATATATAAATTGCTTGGTGAAGGAAATACAATTCATAGCATTTTCTACTGTGTTTCTTTGCTCCAAGCTCCCTTTTACACTCAGGATAACAGACCTTTGACCCTGAGGTTGTAATAGTCATTAAGGTTGGAGGGTGGGTCAGGAAGGTTGGAGGGTGGGTCAGGAAGGTTGGAGGGTGGGTCAGGAAGGTTGGAGGGTGGGTCAGGAGGGTTGGAGAGTGGGTCAGGAAGGGTGGAGGGTGGGTCAGGAAGGTTGGAGGGTGGGTCAGGAGGGTTGAAGGGTGGATCAGGAGGGTGGGTCAGGAAGGTTGGAGGATGGGTCAGGAAGGTTGGAGGGTGGGTAAGAGGGTTGGAGAGTGGGTCAGGAAGGTTGGAGGGTGGGTCAGGAAGGTTGGAGGGTGGGTCAGGAAGGTTGGAGGGTGGGTCAGGAAGGTTGGAGGGTGGGTCAGGAGGATTGGAGAGTGGGTCAGGAAGGTTGGAGGGTGGGTCAGGAAGGTTGGAGGGTGGGTCAGGAGGGTTAAAGGGTGGATCAGGAGGGTGGGTCAGGAAGGTTGGAGGGTGGGTCGGGAGGGTGGGTCGGGAAGGTTGAAGGGTGGGTCAGTAGGGTTAAAGGGTGGGTCAGGAGAGAGCGAGGGATGAGTAAATAATGGGTGGTGGGATGGTGGGTGTCGGGGGGGGGTGTTTGGGGTGGGCTGGTGAATGGGTTGGATAGGGAAGAACTTATTTGTAATATACTTGTAGATAGTTGGGGGAGGAAGTTATCTACTTCCCTCTTGAAGACAACCAGGGGTCTTGTGTGTGGTGGGACGGGTGATGAAGAGTCTTGGTTCCTTTACACTTAATATAATTCCTCTTAATGTACTCTTTGAGGATATTTTTTTACCTAGCCTCTTGCTTCCTCAGGGATGGGTGAAGGAATGGATGGGAGAGCGAGGGATGGGTAAAGGAATGGATGGGAGAGAGAGGGATGGGTAAAGGAATGGATGGGAGAGAGAGGGATGGGTGGATAGATGAACAGGAAGATTTTCTGCGTATGAGAGTGTATTCACCGTTGCATGTTTGCAAGGTTTGAGCCTTAGCTCCTCTTGAGCTCTGTCATTACTACTCTTGAAACTGCGCACACAATCTGTCTTCATCAGTTCTAAGTCGAGATTGTTCCAATTCGCCAGTAGCCAGAGACACATGACACAGCACTCTGGTATCTCTGGCACTCAGCTGGGTTTAAAACACCTGTGTCCGGCTGTGTCTTGTTGACACTCACACACACACACACACACACACACACACACACACACACACACACACACACACACACACACACTCACACACACACACACACACACACACTCACACACACACACACACACACAGAAACATTTCGAAGTGTTTCCTTACACACACATACACACACACACATATATACAACAGGCCTAGTGTCTAATTGACATGTGCCTAGGACAAAATGGTAACTAACACACACAACGCCCCGATGGCATGGTGGCTAGCGCTCTTGCTTCACGCACGGAGGGCCCGGGTTCAATTCCCGGCGGAGCGGAAACATTTCGAAGTGTTTCGTTACACACACACACACACACACACACACAACACACACACACACACATACATACAACAGGCCTAGTGTCTAATCGACATGTGCCTAGGACAAAATGGTAACTAACACACACACACACACTCACACACACACACACACACACACACACTCACACACACACACACACACTCACACACACACACACACACACACACACACACAACGCCCCGATGGCATGGTGGCTAGCGCTCTTGCTTCACGCACGGAGGGCCCGGGTTCAATTCCGGCGGAGCGGAAACATTTCGAAGTGTTTCGTTACACACACACACACACACACACACACACACACACACACACACACACACACACACACACACACACACACACCATGGTCGTAATTAAAGCAAGAGTTTTTTCAGTGGTAAGAGTCGTCACTATCTTCTTTTCTGCCAATATCCTCTTCTCTGTCACTTCACAACATCAACAACAGCATCGAAAACAACATCAACAGCATCAACATCATCAACAACAGCATCAACAACATCAATAACATCATCAAAAATAGCATCAACAACATTAATAACATCATCATCAACAGCATCAACAACATTAACAACAGCATCAACAACATCATCAACAACAAAATCAACAATATCAAAAGCATCAACATCATCAACAACAACATCAACAACATAATCAGCAACAACACCAACAGCATAAACAACAGCCACAACAACAGCATCAACATCAACAACAGCCTCAATAACAGCATCAACATCAACAACAACATCATCAACATCAACAACAGCCTCAAACAACATCAACAACAGCATCAACATCATCAGCAACAGCATCAACAACAACAACAACAGCATCACCAACACCATCAACATCAACACCGTCAACAACAGCATCGACATCATAACATCATTAACATCATCAATATCAACAATATCAACGACGTCATCAACATCATCATCAACATTAACATCATCAACAACAGCCTCAACAACGTCAACAACATCAACAACATCATCAACATCAACAGCATCATCAATAACATTATCAACATCAACAGCATTAATTAACAACAGACTCAACAGCAGCATCAACATCATTGTCATTAACAACAACATCAGCAACACAATCAACATCATCAACAACATTGTCATTAACAACAGCATCAACAACACCAACAACATCAACAACAGCATCAACATCATCAACAACATTGTCATTAACAACAGCATCAACAACAGCATCAACAACATCAACAACAGCATCAACAACAGCAGCATCAACAAATGCATCAACATCAGCAACAGCATCAACAACATCAAGAACATTATCAACTACATTATCAACATCATCATCAACAACAGTATCAACAACAACATCAACAACAGTATCAACAACAGCATCAACAACAGTATCAACATCAAGAACAGTTTCAACAACATCATCAACAACAACATCAACATCATCAACAACATCATCATTAACAACACCATCAACAACAACAATGGCATCATTAACAACATCATTAACAACTTCATTAACAACACCATCAACAGCAACAATAGCATCATGAACAACATAATCAACAACGTTATCAACAACAGCATCAACAACATCAACAACATTATCAAGAACATTATCAACAACATCATCGACAACAGTATCAACAACAGCATCAACAACATTATCAACATCATCAACCAGAGCGTCAACAACAGCATCAACATAATCAACAACAGTGTCAACAATAGCGTCAACAACAGTATCGACAGCATCAACAACAGCACCAACAGTATCAACAACAGCATCAACAATAGTATCAACAACAGCATCAAGAACAGTATCAACAACAGCATCGACAGCATCAACAACAGCATCAAGAACAGTATCAATAACAGCATCGACAACATCAACAACAGCATCAGCAAAATCATCATAAACAACAACATCACCATCATCAAAAACAGCATCAACATCAGTAACATCAGTAACATCAACAACATCATTAACAACACCAACAAGAACATCAACAACAACATTAAGCTTAAGGGGACCTGGACTGGTAATCAGTGAGCTCCTTCAACAACTTGAAAAATTGTTTTTAGTAAAAATGAATCCTCGGGCGTCGTAACCTGTTGCTGCAACAACCATCACCATAGCAACGAGAGGAGGAGGAGAAGGGGGGATTTCCCCTCATCCACTTTTTTTTGCAACCCACACTTCCCTCATCCCCTCTTCACGGCAGCTTCTCCAATTACCAGCCCCTTTCAATCCCCACCCCCCCTCTTTCTAACATAAGGCAGGGAAAACATAGCTAGCTTTTATTCCCACTGTGTAACTATCACAACAGTGTAGCAGTACACTGTTGTTGTTCCCACTGTGTAACTATCACAACAGTGTAGCAGTACACTGTTGTTGTTCCCACTGTGTAACTATCATAACAATGGCAGTACACTGTTGTTGTTCCCACTGTGTAACTATCATAACAGTGTAGCAGGACACTGTTGTTGTTACCACTGTAACTATCATAACAATGCAGTACACTGTTGTTGTTCCACTGTGTAACTATCATAACAATGAAAGCAGTACACTGTTGTTGTTCCCACTGTAACTATCATAACAATGGCAGTACAAGCTGTTGTTTACCA
This sequence comes from Cherax destructor, assembly GCA_009830355.1. NCBI lineage: Eukaryota > Metazoa > Arthropoda > Malacostraca > Decapoda > Parastacidae > Cherax > Cherax destructor. Next base: position 14,579 of record WNWK01011164.1, on the reverse strand, counting down.
CTGTGTAACTATCCCCACATAGTAGCAGGACACAGTTGTTGTTCCCACCTCGTAACTATCATAACAATGGCAGCACACTGTTGTTGTTCCCACTGTGTATATCAGTAGCTCTCAACACTGCAGGACACTGTTGTTGTTCCACTATGTAACTATCATAACAATGGCAGTCACACTGTTGTTGTTCACTGCAACTATCATAACAATGGCAGTACACTGTTGTTGATTCCCACTGTGTCCCCTATCATACATTTGGCAGTACCTGTTGTTGTTCCACCTTGTAACTATCATAACAAGGCAGTACATGTGTTGTTTCCCACTGTGTAACTATCATAACAGTGTAGCAGACACTGTTGTTGTTCCCACTGGTAACTATCATAACATGGCAGTACACTGTTGTTGTTCCACTGTGTAACTATCATAACAATGGCAGTACACTGTTGTTGTTCCCACTGTGTAACTATCATACATGTAACATGGTACACTGTTGTTGTTTCCACTGTGTAACTATCATAACAATGGCAGTACACTGTTGTTGTTCCCACTGTGTAACTATCATAACAATGGCAGTACACTGTTGTTGTTCCCACTGTTAACTATCATAACAATGGCAGTACACTGTTGTTGTTCCCACTGTGTAACTATCATAACATGGCAGTACACTGTTGTTGTTCCCACTGTGTAACTACATAACATGAGCAGTACACTGTGTTGTTCCCACTGTGTAACTATCATAACAATGGCAGACACTGTTGTTGTTCCACTGTGAACTATCATAACAGTGTGCAGTACACTGTTGTTGCCACTGTGTAACTATCATAACAATGGCAGTACACTGTTGTTGTTCCACTGTGTAACTATCATAACAATGGCAGTACACTGTTGTTGTTCCCACTGTGTAACTATCATAACAATGGCAGCATACTGTTGTTGTTCCACTGTGTAACTATCATAACAATGGCAGACACTGTTGTTCCACTGTGTAACTATAACAGTGTAGCAGTACACTGTTGTTTTCCACTGTGTAACTATCATAACAATGCAGTACACTGTTGTTGTTCCCACTGTGTAACTATCATAACAATGGCAGACACTGTTGTTCCCACTGTGTAACTATCATAACAGTGTAGCAGTACACTGTTGTTGTTCCACTGTGTAACTATCATAACAATGTCAGTCACTGTTGTTGTTTCTTCATCTGGTAACTATCCATGTACAATGTGCAGTACATGTTGTTGTTCCCACTGTGTAACTATCATAACAATGCAGACACTGTTGTTGTTCCCACTGTGTAACTATCATAACAAGTGGCAGTACACTGTTGTTGTTTCCACTGTGTAACTATCATAACAATGGCAGTACACTGTTGTTGTTCCCACTGTGTATCTATCATAACAATGGCAGTACACTGTTGTTGTTACCACTGTGTAACTATCATAACAATGGCAGCACACTGTTGTTGTTCCCACTGTGTAACTATCATAACAATGGCAGTACACTGTTGTTGTTCCCACTGTGTAACTATCATAACAGTGTAGCAGTACACTGTTGTTGTTCCACTGTGCAACTATCATAACAATGGCAGTACACTGTTGTTGTTCCCACTGTGTAACTATCATAACAGTGTAGCAGGACACTGTTGTTGTTCCCACTGCGTAACTATCATAACAATGGCAGTACACTGTTGTTGTTCCCACTGTGTAACTATCATAACAATGGCAGTACACTGTTGTTGTTCCCACTGTGTAACTATCATACTATCATAACAATGGCAGTACACTGTTGTTGTTCCCACTGTGTAACTATCATACTATCATAACAATGGCAGTACACTGTTGTTGTTCCCACTGTGTAACTATCATAACAATGGCAGTACACTGTTGTTGTTCCCACTGTGTAACTATCATAACACTGTATCAGTACACTGTTGTTGTTCCCACTGTGTAACTATCATAACAGTGTAGCAGTACACTGTTGTTGTTCTCACTGTGTAACTACCATAACAGTGTAGCAGTACACTGTTGTTGTTCCCACTGTGTAACTATCATAACAATGGCAGCACACTGTTGTTGTTCCCACTGTGTAACTACCATAACAGTGTAGCAGTACACTGTTGTTGTTCCCACTGTGTAACTATCATAACAATGGCAGTACACTGTTGTTGTTCCCACTGTGTAACTATCATAACAATGGCAGTACACTGTTGTTGTTCCCTCTGTGTAACTATCATAACAATGGCAGCATACTGTTGTTGTTCCCACTGTGTAACTATCATAACAATGGCAGCACACTGTTGTTCCTACTGTGTAACTATAATAACAGTGTAGCAGTACACTGTTGTTGTTCCCACTGTGTAACTATCATAACAATTGCAGTACACTGTTGTTGTTCCCACAGTGTAACTATCATAACAATGGCAGCACACTGTTGTTCCCACTGTGTAACTATCATAACAGTGTAGCAGTACACTGTTGTTGTTCCCACTGTGTAACTATCATAACAAATTCAGCACACTGTTGTTGTTCCCATTGTGTAACTATCGTAACAGTGTAGCAGTACACTGTTGTTGTTCCCACTGTGTAACTATCATAACAATTGCAGCACACTGTTTTTGTTCCCACTGTGTAACTATCATAACAGTGTAGCAGTACACTGTTGTTGTTCCCACTGTGTAACTATCATAACAATGGCAGTACACTGTTGTTGTTCCCACTGTGTAACTATCATAACAATGGCAGTACACTGTTGTTGTTCCCACTGTGTAACTATCATAACAATGGCAGCACACTGTTGTTGTTCCCACTGTGTAACTATCATAACAATGGCAGCACACTGTTGTTCCTACTGTGTAACTATAATAACAGTGTAGCAGTACACTGTTGTTGTTCCCACTGTGTAACTATCATAACAATTGCAGTACACTGTTGTTGTTCCCACTGTGTAACTATCATAACAATGGCAGCACACTGTTGTTCCCACTGTGTAACTATCATAACAGTGTAGCAGTACACTGTTGTTGTTCCCACTGTGTAACTATCATAACAATGGCAGCACACTGTTGTTGTTCCCACTGTATAACTATCATAACAGTGTAGCAGTACACTGTTGTTGTTCCCACTGTGTAACTATCATAACAATGGCAGTACACTGTTGTTGTTCCCACTGTGTAACTATCATAACAATGGCAGCACACTGTTGTTCCCACTGTGTAACTATCATAACAATGGCAGCACACTGTTGTTCCCACTGTGTAACTATCGTAACAGTGTAGCAGTACACTGTTGTTGTTCCCACTGTGTAACTATCATAACAATGGCAGCACACTGTTGTTCCCACTGTGTAACTATCGTAACAGTGTAGCAGTACACTGTTGTTGTTCCCACTGTGTAACTATCATAACAGTGTAGCAGTACACTGTTGTTGTTCCCACTGTGTAACTATCATAACAATGGCAGTACACTGTTGTTGTTCCCACTGTGTAACTATCATAACAATGGCAGCACACTGTTGTTCCCACTGTGTAACTATCATAACAGTGTAAGGCCAGCAACACACTGCTAGTGTTTCCGGTTGATACAGGCAATCCGTTGCAAGTCACCGTTGATGTCACAGTGCCAAGTTTATCTCCTCGTGGCTCATATAAACGACCCAGCCGTTGCACCTTTCAATTGCATAACTTGCAGTCCTCGTTGACGTGCAACTGTTGACGTAGGAGGAGGAAATATTTTCATGTTCGTTCAGAAAATAGAGCTCCACGGAGCTCTCAAGAATATACTCAGTCATATATATATATATATATATATATATATATATATATATATATATATATATATATATATATATATATATATATATATAATTTCTCAAAATCATTCTGAACTTTACAAAAAAAATATTTCATTCTGTTTGTTTATTATTAAATTATTGTAAACTTATCTAAAATATATTTAGTTGGATTACGCTAAATAAAATTGCGTGATAATAAGGTGAAGGTAAGAAGAAAGGGTAAATTGAGAGAAGAGGGAGAGAGAGAAAGGGAGTGATAGAGAAGTTGTCTGTAAGAGAGTTAATTTAAGTTACGTGAGAGACTAGTGGCCTTTGGAACATAGTCGTATTTGTTTGTTTGTGAGCTCTCTCTCTCTCTCTCTCTCTCTCTCTCTCTCTCTCTCTCTCTCTCTCTCTCTCTCTCTCTCTCTCTCTCTCTCTCTCTCTCTCTCTCTCTCTCTCTCTCTCTCTCTCTCTCTCTCTCTCTCTCTCTTTCTCTCAATATAATGAAAAACCCATTCATCATATGATACAACTGTGAAATTTTACACTGGCTTTACTTAATGAAATTCCATGTAAATATGAAATTTGAATGACTTTTCATTTGGCTTACTTCAGAGGCAAAATTCCTGGTAATGAGGATTCAGAATGAATTTGGCCTATAAGGACAAGGAAGAGGAATGGTGGCTAGTGAAGGACAAGGAAGAGGAATGGTGGCTAGTGAAGGACAAGGAAGAGGAATGGTGGCTAGTGAAGGACAAGGAAGAGGAATGGTGGCTAGTGAAGGACAAGGAAGAGGAATGGTGGCTAGTGAAGGACAAGGAAGAGGAATGGTGGCTAGTGAAGGACAAAGAAGAGGAATGGTGGCTAGTGAAAGATAGGAAAGATTAACACACTAGCCACGCAAGGTGTGTTACTTGGTCCGAGGACCTACGGTGGTGTGGGGGCCTTTGTTCTTGTGTTTGGTTCTTGTAGGATTGTGTGGTTCAGTGGGTTAAGGCGTCATGTGATTTTCACTCACCACGAGGCAGGGCCGAAACTACATGGGTTCGAATCCTCGGCTAGTCGCAGTGTTCTTATTGATTTAATACCACTCGTTCGTGGTCACAATAATATATATATATATATATATATATATATATATATATATATATATATATATATATATATATATATATATAAAGTATGTGTGTTTGCAAATACAACAAAATAGCTACAGTTAACTGTAATAAATTTTCAAATTCTTTGGTCATCTCCACCTTGTCAATTCCTCTCAATATTTTATATGTCATTATCATATCCCCCCTATCTCTCCTGTCTTCCAGTGTCGTCAGGTCGATTTTCCTTAACCTCTCCTCGTAGGACATACCCCTTAGCTCCGGGACTAGTCTCGTTGCAAACCTTTGCTCTTTCTCTAATTTCATGACGTGCTTGACCATGTGTGGGTTCCAAACTGGTGCTGCATACTCCAGTATGGGCCTGACGTACACGGTGTACAGAGTCCTGAACGACTCCTTACTGAGATGTCGGAATGCTACTCTTAGGTTTGCTAGTCGCTCATATGCTGCAGCAGTTATTTGATATGCGCCTCAGGAAATGTGTTTGGTATTATAGTCACCCAAAGATCCTTTTTCTTGAGTGTGGTTTGTAGCCTCTTGTCCCCTAGACTGTACTCTGTCTGTAGTCTTCTTTGCCCTTCCCCGATCTTCACGACTTTGCACTTGGTGGTTTGCACAGTAACTCCAAGAGCCAGTTACTGGACCAGGCTTGCAGCCTGACCAGATCCATGTGTAGTCCTGCCTGATCCTACTCCGATTGAATTCGCCTAATTAACTTCACATCATCTGCAAACAGGGACACTTCTGAGTCTATTTGTATGTTAGTTAGTTAGTTATCATTTTGTCCAAGGCACATGTCGATTAGACACTAGGCCTGTTGTATGTGTGTGTGTGTGTACTCACCTAATTGTACTTACCTAATTGTGGTTGCAGGGGTCGAGACTCAGCTCCTGGCCCCGCCTCTTCGCTGTCTGCTACTGGGTCTCTGCTCTCCCTGCTCCATGAGCTTTATCATACCTCGTCTTAAAACTATGTATGGTTCCTGCCTCCACTATATCTTTCTCTAGACTATTCCACTTCCTGACTACTCTGTAGCTGAAGAAATGCTTCCTAACATCCCTTTGACTCATCTGAGTCTTCAGCTTCCAGTTGTGTCCCCTTGTTTCTGTGTTCCCTCTCTGGAACATCCTGTCCCTGTCTACCTTGTCGATTCCCCGCAGTATTTTGTATGTCGTTATCATGTCTCCTCTGACCCTTCTTTCCTCCAGTGTTGTTAGTCCTATTTCCCTCAACCTTTCTTCATAGGACAGACCTCTGAGTTGTGGAACTAGCCTTGTCGCAAACCTTTGCACTTTCTCTAGTTTCTTTACGTGCTTGACCAGGTGTGGGTTCCAGACTGGTGCTGCATATTCTAGTATGGGCCTGACGTACACGGTGTACAGTGTCTTGAACGATACCTTGTTTAGGTAACGGAACGCTAATCTTAGGTTTGCCAGTCGCCCATATGCTGCCGCAGTTATCTGGTTGATGTGTGCCTCCGGAGACGTACTTGGCGTTATACTCACCCCAAGGTCTTTCTCCTTTGCCGAGGTTTGTAGCCCTTGTCCACCTAGCCTGTACTCTGTCAGCGGTCTTCTTTGTCCTTCTCCGATCTTCATGACTTTGCATTTGGTGGGATTGAATTCGAGAAGCCAGTTGCTAGACCAGATGTCAAGCTTGTCCAGGTCTGTTTGAAGTCCTTCTTGGTCCTCTTCCGATGGGATTCTCCTCATTAATTTCACATCATCTGCGAACAGAGACACTTCTGAGTGTGTGTGTGTGTGTGTGTGTGTGTGTGTGTGTGTGTGTGTGTGTGTGTGTGTGTGTGTATGTGTGTGTGTTTGTAAGAAATGATCCATTTGGAGTGGATCAATGCCAAAGAATTTTGTTTAATTTTTCCCAAGAGGAAGTGTGTTGTTTTTCAGATTGTTTTTTTTTAATACCAAAATCTATTTGATTTCACCCTACGTTCTGTCTATAAAAAAAATATATATGCCGAGGGGAGGTTTTATAATTTTGGGTTCACAGGGATTATTTTTACCTTAAATTTGGAAAGACAAAATACCTGAGCACTCGTGCCAAGATTTTTACACTGGCTGAGGTCCACTTGGGTACAATGCGAGTGATAAACAAGTGTCTTGCCCACCTGGGTACGTTGGGAGAGGCAAACAAGTGTACAGGTCCACTTAAGAAAGTTTCAAGAGGCAAGGTAAGGAGACGTCAGTCTTTTGTTTCTCCTAAGTTGAAACGGAAAACCTAAGTTAACTTCTACGGGGGAAAATTGAAAAGATATCAATATTATCATCATTATTATTATTATTATGTGGGAGGCTGCACAGTCGTCTGCTGGACGACTGCAGACCAAACGAGTTTCAGGAACCTAGTTTACACAGCTGAGGTGTCAGAAAGTAAGCTGGATGAGGTGTCAGAAAGTAAGCTAGGGTGTCAGAAAGTAAGCTAGGGTGTCAGAAAGTAAGCTGAGGTGTCAGAAAGTAAGCTGAGGTGTCAGAAAGTATGCTGGATGAGGTGTCAGAAATTAAGCTGGATGAGGTGTCAGAAAGTAAGCTGGATGAGGTGTCAGAAAGTAAGCTGGATGAGGTGTCAGAAAGTAAGCTAGTGTGTCAGAAAGTAAGCTAGGGTGTCAGAAAGTAAGCTAGGGTGTCAGAAAGTAAGCTGGATGAGGTGTCAGAAAGTAAGCTGGATGAGGTGTCACAAAGTAAGCTAGGGTGTCAGAAAGTAAGCTAGGGTGTCAGAAAGTAAGTTGGGGTGTCAGAAAGTATGCTGGGATGTCAGAAAGTAAGCTGGGGTGTCAGAAAGTAAGCTGAGGTGTCAGAAAGTAAGCTGGATAAGGTGTCAGAAAGTAAGCTAGGGTGTCAGAAAGTAAGCTGGGGTGTCAGAAAGTAAGCTGAGGTGTCAGAAAGTATGCTGGGATGTCAGAAAGTAAGCTGGGGTGTCAGAAAGTAAGCTGAGGTGTCAGAAAGTAAGCTGGATGAGGTGTCAGAAAGTAAGCTGGATGAGGTGTCAGAAAGTAAGCTGGATGAAGTGTCAGAAAGTAAGCTGGATGAGGTGTCAGAAAGTAAGCTGGATGAGGTGTCAGAAAGTAAGCTGGATGAGGTGTCAGAAAGTAAGCTGGATGAGGTGTCAGAAAGTAAGCTGAGGTGTCAGAAAGTAAGCTGGATGAGGTGTCAGAAAGTAAGCTGAGGTGTCAGAAAGTAAGCTGGGGTGTCAGAAAGTAAGCTGGATGAGGTGTCAGAAAGTAAGCTGGGGTGTCAGAAAGTAAGCTGAGGTGTCAGAAAGTAAGCTGGGGTGTCAGAAAGTAAGTTGGAGTGTCAGAAAGTAAGTTGGTGTCAGAAAGTAAGCTAGGGGGTCAGGAAGTAAGCTGGGGTGTCAGAAAGTAAGCTGAGGTGGCAGAAAGTAAGCTGGGGTGTCAAAAAGTAAGCTGAGGTGTCAGAGTAAACGATGGTGTCAGGAAGTATGTTGGGGTGTCAGAAAGGAAGCTGAGGTGTCAGAGTGTAAGTTAAGGTGTCAGATTGTAAATAAGATGACAGTAAATCTAACACACGTTGACAAAATAGCCCCTTGGACACTTACAGATTGTTTGAAGACAATAGTCAAGAAAAGACACTTTACAGAACACGCTTTTATTGGGATCACATTTCGATCTATTAAGATCTTAACAGATCGAAATGAAATCTAGATAAAACTGGTTCTTAAAATGCGTCTCTTACCGTCATTGGGCGAAATGTCTTTTTAAGAAAAGGTTTGATTAATCCGTGTGTAGAGAGAAGAGAAAGAGAGAAAAGAATATACAAATAACTCACAGTTTACAGAGGAAAATCGAAACCATTTCGTCTGTCCTCGAAAATTGTCAAGTCACGACTTAAGAGAAAGAGGGAAGTGGTCAAGAAGATAGGAAAGAGAAGACAGATAGACAGATGAAGTGCAGAGACGAGGGAGAGAGCCAAAGGACAGATTAAGAGAATTCCAGACCACAGGTTAGGACAGGAGGGCAGGTCAGGAAGACTGGTCAAGAGGGCAGGTCAGGAAGATAGATCAGGGGAGACAGGTCAGGACTAAGCCAAGGTCGGGTCAGGTCACGTGTGTTCTGAAGATCATAACATTGGACAAGGTTTTCTAAAAGGCAAGAATCAACCCAAACAAAAGCAGTACGAAGATGCATGTTAGGAATGCTGTGGTTAGCTAGACAACACTTGCCATCTCTAAACCAGTTTCTGGGTATTTCTTATGTATCTGCTTATCTCTCATGTATCTATATCCTAAGTAGCTTATGTGTCTTTCGTATGTATATCTATAACTCCTCATTTTAAGTACCACCATAGTCAGTATACTAGTCAGCTGAAACTGGTCGATTTTTTTAAAATGCTTCTAGTCGATTTCCGTTATTCAATACCAGTATCGTATTTTCTGTTTTACAGCTGTCTTGTAGTTGCACTACACTACACTGCACTACACTGCACTACACTGCACTACACTGCACTACACTGCACTACACTGCACTACACTACACTACACTGCACTACACTACACTACACTGCACTACACTGCACTACACTGCACTGCACTACACTACACTACACTACACTGCACTACACTGCATTACACTGCACTACACTGCACTACACTGCATTACACTGCACTACACTGCACTACACTGCACTACACTGCACTACACTGCACTACACTACACTACACTGCACTACACTGCACTACACTGCACTGCACTACACTACACTACACTACACTGCACTACACTGCATTACACTGCACTACACTGCACTACACTGCACTACACTCACTACACTGCACTACACTGCACTAACTGACTACACTACACTCATTACACTGCACTACACTGCACTCACACTTACACTGCACTACACTGCACTACACTCACCACTACACTCACTGCTCACTGCACTACACTGCACTGCACTACACTACACTACACTATCTACACTGCACTACACTGCACTACACTGCACTACACTACACTACACTACACTACACTGCACTACACTACACTACACTACACTGCACTACACTCACTCACTACACTGCACACACTACACTACACTACAACACTACACTACACTGCACTACTACACACACTACACTGCACTACACTACACTGCACTACACTACACTGCACTACATGCTACACTGCACTGCACTACACTACACTACACTACACTCACTCACTACACTACACTACACTGCATACACTACACTGCACTACACTGCACACTACATGCACTATACATACACTACACTACACTACACTACTGCCACTACACTACACTGCACTACTACACTACACTACACTACACTACACTGCACTCACTACACTGCACTACACTACACTGCTACACTACACTGCTACACTACACTGCACTACACTGCACTACACTACACTACACTCACTGCTACACTCACTACACTACACTACACTGCACTACACCCCTACACTACACTGCACTACACTACACTACACTACACTGCACACACTGCACTACACTACACTGCACTACACTACACTGCACACTACACTACACTGCACACTACACTAATACACTGCACTACACTAACTCACTCCTGCACACTCCCTACACTACACTGCACACACTGCACTACACTACACTGCACTATACCACTCACTACACTGCATGCACTAACTCACTACACTACACTGCACTACACTACACTACACTGCACTACACTACACTCACTGCACTACACTACTACTACACTACACTGCACTACACTACACTACACTACACTGCACTACACTGCATACACTACACTACACTACACTGCACTACACTCACTACACTGCACACTACACTACATACTACACTCACCTACACTGCACTACATGCACTACCTACACACACTGCACTACACTACACTACACTACACTACACTGCACTACACTACACTGCACTACACTACACTACACTCACACACTACACAACTACACTACACTCACTACACTGCACTACACTACACTACACTACACTGCACTACACTACACTACACTACACTACACTACACTGCACTGCACTACACTACACTACACTACACTGCACTACACTACACCCACTACACTACACTGCACTACACTGCACTACACTACACTACACTACACTACACTGCACTACACTACTACACTACACTACACTGCACTACACTACACTGCACTACACTGCACTACACTACACTACACTACACTACACTGCACTACACTACACTACACTACACTACACTGCACTACACTACACTGCACTACACTGCACTACACTACACTACACTACACTACACTACACTGCACTACACTACACTACACTACACTACACTGCACTACACTACACTACACTGCACTACACTGCACTACACTACACTACACTACACTACACTACACTGCACTACACTACACTACACTACACTGCACTACACTACACTCCACTACACTACACTGCACTACACTGCACTACACTACACTACACTACACTACACTACACTACACTACACTACACTGCACTACACTACACTACACTACACTGCACTACACTACACTGCACTACACTGCACTACACTACACTACACTACACACACTACACTGCACTACACTACACTACACTACACTACACTACACTGCACTACACTACACTGCACTACACTGCACTACACTACACTACACTACACTACACTACACTACACTACACTGCACTACACTACACTACACTACACTACACTGCACTACACTACACTGCACTACACTGCACTACATTACACTAAAGTAACGGAATGTAGCTCAGTAGTTATCAGAGACGTCTCTTTCCCAGACAGATTATCAGCTGAGGAATCAGTCGTAAAATAATTCCATAATCTGGCGTAAAAATGATATATTGACGTGCAAAACACATTTTGAGACGCTTGCCAAACTAAGGAAAGCTATCTGAACCCTTCCCTCTCTCTCCCTCCCTCCCTTCCTTGTCCTTCCCTTCTCTTCTCTCTCCTTTCCTTCTCTCTCTCCCTTCTATCTTCCTTCCTTCTCAGTGTTACGAGACATCCATCTTTCTCTTTTCCACCACCCTTTATTCCTGCCTTCTTTCCACTTAATCTTCTTCTCGTTCATCCGTCACCCTATTCTAGTAACCATTAACCGTCCCTTTTGTTCCCCTGTCCCATCCCTGACACGGTCTTTCCCTAGCTCATCCAATTCACCTCTCATCAACTCAACTCTCCTTCACATACGAGGTGGATGAGAAAGAGGAATGGGTGGATGTGGAGAAGAAAAAGAGGTGGAATGGGTTTTCCATTTCTTCCCTGGCCTACCTGTTTTCCCTAACCTACGTTCGTTCGCTCTAGCCTGCCTGACCTGCTGTTATCCAGGGGCAGGACAAAGGCAGCGCCCGACCCCATGTTGCCTCACTTCTCAACTATGACACACGTTACCAGAAATAACCTATGACGTTGATGTCTTTACTAGGGAAGGCGGAGAAGAATTCATGGTGGAGAAACCCATGGTGAAGGAACCCATGGTGGCACTACATGGTGGCACTATATGGGCACTCTCAGAGAAATAATAATATTAAAAAAAAAACTAATAACGCTTTTAAGTGGAATAACGCAGCGTGTTGTGGGAGAGTAGTTCTCGCTTATGAGAATTTCCAGTCCAACTTTAGAAGACTCAAATCAAACTTCGCAGCATTGACATTAGAAACTTCTGAAGTTGAGAGAACCCCATTAGCGTTGAGATGTGAAGTTTGGCAGTAGCCTTAGTGGGCAAGGTTGCCAACAATGTCTGAAAATCTTCTTACGTGTTTCCGGTGACTTGATGGGCGTACTTAGTCAACTTGTTCAATAACATTGTAACAAGCGGATCAATATAGGTTAAGATAGAGATATACAACACTCTCTCTATCTCAAACGGTGTTCGTACCCTCGTGGAGAAGGAAAATGAAAATGCTTAGCGCTCTATAAAAAAAAATAGCATTAATAATAACCCATTTAATCGATGTATTGAACTGAAGCCAAAGTCAGGCGTGTCTGGACGTTTGTTGACACAACCGAACACTTCCCATCCTCGCCTTACCATATTCTCCCTATGCAAACTTCTCGGAACTAACGTTCTTAGCCCATTTTGAACGCCTAAGTTCCTGATTTACCTAGATTTTAAGACTATGAGAGCCTCTTAGGCAGCGCCACTCAGCCTGTGAGTGAACATATACCGTCTGGGCTGTTACGGTAGCCAGTTATCACAGTTATCAATATGCAGTTATCACAGTTATCAATATGCAGTTATCACAGTTATCAATATGCAGTTATCACAGATGCAGCATCAGTATCTGCAGACATCACTTTTTTTACCGGTCAGTGACCAGGAGGCCTGGTCGCAGTGGAGATGACTATTTCCTCACCTACCCCCAGAAACGACTCCAGGTAACCTGCAGGTTACCAATAAGTTACCTGATGACGCTCTAGATAACTGTACATATAGAGAGTGTAAGCTTTATCTGACTTTACCCAGTTATCATAAAATAAATCTGTATGATTTATTGCTAACAAATGCCTATAACAATTATATGCTTAGTAGAACTACAGTCAGTTACTGACACTGTAAAATAGGGAATAAATACTGTTGGGTAGTATTTAACATACGGAGAATCGAGCCCACACCACTTATTGTACTAAATAATCCCCGGGATTAAGCACTTCAAATAATAATAATAATAACAACAATAATAATAATAATAATACATAATAATAAAATAATAATAGTTTTATATAGAATAATCGGATTTCTAATGCAAATTCTTTCTCTTGAGTCAGAGGGGATAAATATAGTATAGTGAGAGGGGAGGGTGAGGGGAGAGGGAGTGAGAGATGATGGAGTGAGGGAAGGGGAGAGGGAGGGATTGGAATGCGAGTAAGTAGGTGACTTAGAGCGAAGAGAGGGAGGTAGGGAGGGAAGGAGGAAGGGAGGGAAGAACACGGGAGAGAGAGAGAGAGAGAGAATAAGCGAGTCAGCAGGTGAAGTATTTATGTCGAGAGAGAGAGAGAGAGAGACAGACAGACAGACAGACAGACAGAGACAGACAGACAGACAGACAGACAGACAGACAGAGACAGACAGACAGACAGACAGACAGACAGACAGACAGACAGACAGACAGACAGACAGACAGACAGACAGACAGAGACAGAGAGACAGACAGACAGACAGAGACAGAGACACAGAAACAGTAGTACATACAAAACAAAAACTTCCCTCAACTCTGACAGTAAATTTTAACTGTCACGTGTCATTCCCCTCAGTGACGCCACGACCTTGAACCCCCCTCCTCCTCTTTCCCCTCCGCTTCCTCCTCGTCTACCTCTTCCTCCTTCTCTTCTCCCTCACCTCCTCCTCCTCCTCCTCCTCCTCCTCCTCCTCCTCCTCCTACCCTTCCTCCTCCTCATCTTCCCCCTCTCCTCCTCCTCCTCCTCCTCTTCCCATACCTCTGACAGTGAAATACAAAATACAAACACATGTCTGTCCAGGTCGCTTCACCAGGAAAAAAAAACATTCTCTCGCTTTTCAGAATTTCGAAACTTCGACAATTTTTTTTTCATTGTCGTGGCAGGAGGAGTGACCAGTCATGGGGCACTGAAGATGAACACAGTGGGAACCGAAACCTGCCACTGTGCTCAACATCA
>WNWK01011163.1:0-65975 GCA_009830355.1 Cherax destructor | reverse complement strand
TGTCATCACTTACAAATACGAGGGAACATTCATTCTGGTAATGTCATCACTCAATACGAGGGAACATTCAGTCTGGTGAATGTCATCACTTACAAGTACGAGGGAACATTCAGTCTGGTAAATGTCATCACTTACAAGTACGAGGGAACATTCAGTCTGGTGAATGTGAGCACCCAAGTACGAGGGAACATTCAGTCTGGTGAATGTCACCACTTACAAGACGAGGGAACATTCAGTCTGGTGAATGTCATCACTATGTATGGAGCCTGCCTCCACTACATCACTTCCTAAACTATTCCACTTCCCCGACCACTCTGTGACTGAAAAATACTTCCTAACATCTCTGTGATTCATCTGAGTCTTCAACTTCCAACTGTGTCCCCTTGTTGCTGTGTCCCATCTCTGAACATTCTTTCTCTGTCCACTTTGTCAATTCCTCTCAGTATCTTTTATGTTGTTATCATTTCCCTATCTCCCTGTCCTCCAGTGTCGTCAGGTCGATTTCCTTAACCTCTCCTCGTAGGACATACCCTTAGCTCCGGGAATAGTCTTGTTGCAAACCTTTGCACTTTCTCGAGCTTCTTCACGTGCTTAGGTGTGGTTCCAAACTGGTGCTGCATACCCAGTATGGGCCTAACGTACACAGTGTACAGGGTCCTGAACGATTCTTTATTAAGATGTCGGAATTCTGTTCTTAGGTTTGCTAGGCGCCCATATGCTCGCAGTTATTTGGTTGATGTGCGCCTCAGGAGATGTACTGGTGTTATACTCACCCCAAGGTCTTTTCTGATTGAGGTTTGCAGTCTCTGGCCATCTAGGCTGTACTCCGTCTGCGGTCTTTTGCCCTTCCCCATCTTCATGACTTTGCACTTGGTGGGGTTGTACTCAGGAGCCAATTGTTGGACCAGGCTTGCAGCCTGTGTGTTTGTGTATGTGTGTGTATGGTTTGTATGTGTGAGTATGTAAATGTATGTTTTCTGATGTTTGGTCTCCAGTTCTTAATTATTTCTTATATTGAACCTGCAGTCCACTTACTCACCGCCTCACACTGACTCTGTACTTGTATTACACATTACTCATATTACACAACATTATTCCAGATTAAAAAAATCAATAATTATAATTAATAATAGCAATAAAATTATTATTTGCGACCACTGTCAGCCTCAGAATTATCTCTGAGTTACCAGACCTTGCCACGTGGAGGCCAGTGGTTCGTCTTTAAGGTCCACCCCCCCCTCGCCTTCCCCAGGTTCATGTGTCCAGGAATCCATCCGTGGGCCCCCGGATGTCTCCCTTCCCCACTTCCCAAGGTCAGCCTCGCCCCTCATTGTTCTCATCTCTGCCTTCCAGCCTCAGCCGGATGTCTCCCCTTCCCCACTTTCCCAAGGTCAGCCTCAACATCAACCTTCCCCAAGTTCATGTGTGCAGGAATCCATCCGTTCGCTCCCAGATGTCTCCCCTTCCCCACTTACCTAAGGTCAGCGGTGCCTTCCCCGGATCAGTGTCTCCATGAGTCCACTTGTGTCACCTCAGGTGGACTCCCTTCCCCACTTCCTTAGATTCAGCGGTCAGCGGGATGAAGTTTTTTCGTTAACCGGGGGTCCACTGTATTTGTATACTTCCGTGAAAGCAACTGTACATGTTAATCAGTTTTCTTTTTTGTTATTAATTGTTTGTATTTTGGTGGCAAAGATCCACTGGGGTAGACACACACATGTTTTCAACCTCATTTACTCATCTACACATGTACAACCTACACATGCACCAACACGTTCATTTCTCTGTATCACACATATGCGCACATAAATGTACATCAGTGGTAATATATACCGACATGTATGTGAATAAGACAGTAAGTTAAGTCTGGTATTTACTGAGAAGACTTTTCTTCCTCCAGGACTTTATTAACCTATCAGGGATTGATGAAGTCTACCAGGACTTTATCTATCCATCAGGGATTGATGAAGTCTACCAGGACTTTATCTATCCATCAGGGATTGATGAAGTCTACCAGGACTTTATCTATCCATCAGGGATTGATGAAGTCTACCAGGACTTTATCTATCCATCAGATATTCTTAAAATCAACCAGGACTTTATCCATCCATCCGGGATTGATAATGTCCCTGGTAGACGAAACGTAGTCTCAATAAACGCCTAAACCGCATAATGTATTTTATTAAAATACATATATACAACAACGTCCACAACCTTCAATCATTTTTTAAAATGTACGTTAAGACAAAGACTGCACATACAACATATATCCCACTCCAAACTCCATGACACAAACTTACGCACATTCTCAACAAAATATCTGAACTCTGACGTACGTTGTAAAATTCTACAAAATTTTGAAAGATATGATTATACGAGCAAGGAAGAAATTTTAAACACTTGTAGATAAAGCCGTGAAGACTCTCATGAATCTTGATGTGAAAGATGAGACTTAAAAGTGTATGTAAGTGTATGTGTCATAACATATCACATGATGATATTGATAATGACCAAGAAACAGTGTGTCATAACATGTCACATGGTGATACTGATATTGATCAGAGTAGCAATTTCCAACTAATTTTAGGTCACTGATAATGAATATCATGGTTAAAATTGTTTGTTAGCTCTACTTTTCAATATAGACCAACGTGTCACAACAGGTTGCAACAGGCTTGCGGCAGTGTGTTTCTTACCAACACTCACAGTCTCACTGACCTTCATTATTGTTCCAGCAGTCATACAAGGTGGTTGTGCTCTCCAAGTTTATATTCTGAGGTGAAAGGTTGGTGATTGTCTTAGACAAACACTTTTTAAACTTATAATAAATATTCACTGAACAAGCTATTGATATGCATGTGAGGCATATTATATTAATTTTATTTTCCTACTTAATGATATAAATATTTTTGCTTAGCTGTCATGCTCTGTTTTATAATGATAAATTAATGAATAATTTTTTTGTTTATCTTCTAATTGTTTGTTGTTTTCTTCTTCCAGATGCCTCGTACCTGTGTGACTAGTGTAGACAACGTCTGCTACACTTGTGGTGAGGTGACCTTTGCATGGTTAGAAAGTCATATCACCTATATTTTGGATGCAAGATTGGTGACCAGGATAACAACTGGGATCCACACATATGCTGCAACAGTTGTGCTACTAACCTTCACCAATGGTTGAACAGGAAGAGGAAAGGAAAGCGTTTTGCTGTGCCAATGACATGGGAGCCAACAGACCATACCAACAATTGTTATTTCTGCAAAGGGCCCATTGAATATCCAAACATTCTATCAGCTATTGGCCCAGTGCCACATGGAGAAGGTCTACCTGTGCCTGATGCGCCAACTTCGGCATCCGTCGAGTCAGATGAAGAAAGTGGTGAAGAGGAAGGGAAGGGGGTGTAACATGTCACTTGGCCGCTACTGGGTCACTCTCCTTGCTCCATGAGCTTTATCATACCTCTTCTTAAAGCTATGAATGGATCCTGCCTCCACTACATCGCTTCAAAAACTATTCCACTTCCTGACCACTCTGTGACTGAAGAAATAATTCATAACATCCCTGTGATTCATCTGAGTCTTCAACTTCCAACTGTGACCCCTTGTTGCTGCGTCCCATCTATGGAACTTCTGTCTCTGTCCACCTTGTCAATTCCTCTCAGTATTTTATATGTCGTTATCATGTCTCCCCCTATCTCTTCTGTCTTCCAGTGTCGTCAGGTAGATTTCCCTTAACCTCTCGTAGGACATACACCTTAGCTCCGGGACTAGTTTTGTTGCAAACCTTTGAACTTTCTGTAGTTTCTTTAAGTGCTTGGCTAGGTGTGTGTTCCAAACTGGTGCTGCATACTCCAATATGGGCCTAACGTACACAGTGTACAGGGTCCTGAACGATTCCTTATTAAGATGTCGGAATGTTGTTCTTAGGTTTGCTAGGCGCCCATATACTGCAGCAGTTATTTGGTGTTATACTCACTGACTGGTGTTATACTCACCCCAAGATCTTTTTCCTTGAGTGAGGTTTGTAGTTTCTGGCCCCCTAGACTGTACTCTGTCTGCGGTCTTCTTTGCCCTTCCCCAATCTTCATGACTTTTCACTTGGGGGTTTAACTCCAGGAACCAATTGCTGGACCAAGCTTGCAGCCTGTCCAGATCCCTTTGTAGTTCTGCCTGGTCCTCGTCCGATTGAATTCTTCTCATTAACTTCACATCATTTGCAAACAAAGACACTTCTGAGTCTATTCCTTCCGTCATGTCGTTCACAAATACCAGAAACAGCACCTGTCCTAGGACTGACCCCTGTGGAACCCCACTCGTCACAGGCGCCCACTCTGACAACTAACCACGTACCACGAATCGCTGCTGTCTTCCTGACAGGTATTCCCTGATCCATTATAGTGCCTTCCCTGTTAACCCTGCCTGGTCCTCCAGCTTTTGCACTAATCTCTTGTGTGGAACTGTGTCAAACGCCTTCTTACAGTCCATGAATTTGCAATCTACCCACCACTCTCTCTCTCTTGTCTTACTGCTGTCACCCTGTCATAGAACTCCAGTAGGTTTGTGACACAGGATTTCTCGTCCCTGAAACCGTGTTGGCCGTCGTTGATAAGCTGGTTCCTTTCTAGGTGCTCCACCACTCTTCTCCTGATAATCTTCTCCATGACTTGTCTGTAGTTTAGTGCTTCGTGTCTGTTTCCTGTGTGTGTGTGTGTGTGTGTGTGTGTGTGTGTGTGTGTGTGTGTTTGTGTGTGTGTGTGTGTGTACGTACATACCGAATTGTAATTTCACTAAATTGTATTTGCCTCACCTTCAGAACAATAGGTGCTGAACCACTCATGTCTCGTCCAAATCATTCCACTTTTCAACCATCGTGAGACTAAAATATAAATGCTTCTATACATTTATTATTATTATTAATTTCGAGAAAAGTTTGCGACCACTGTCAGCCTCAGAGTTAGTTATCTCTGAGTTACCAGACCCTGCCACGTGGAGGCCAGTGGTTCGTCTTTAGGGTCCCCCTCCCCGCTCACTCTCTGCCATCTTGGGGCTTTCCTCAAGTCCATCTGTCCAGGAGTCCACTTGTGTCCCCTCAAGTATTCTACCTTTCCCATTTTTCCAAGGTACGCCCCTCTTTCTCTTACCTTTTCTCTGCCTACCTTCTTGATTATGTTTTAAGGTCTCCATCCGTGGGCCCCCGGATGTCATCCCTTCCACACTCCCCACTTTTCTTGATGTTTTCCGTAGTTCTGTGACTCAAGAAGTTCATCTGTGTCCCCTCAGAGGAACTTCCTCACTTCCCCAGGTTCTGCACTTGTTATTCCCAGGTCATTGGTTCCCCACTTCCCTAAGGTTAGCAGGTTTTGGCCCCTCCTCAGTGATCTTGCTGGATGAGAACTTGGTCTCATCTTGCTGGTCTACTAGAGACTGTCCATGTGGGTGGAATTACAGGAGGGGACACACAGAAAACTGCATCCTATAATTCCACCCACCAAGACAGCTGGAACAGTAGGCCAGCTAGACGAGACGAAGCTCCAACCCAACTCACCCACCAAACAGAGGTTACTAACTGAAAATCTTAGACCTCTTTATATTTCATAATGTGTTCAAGTTGTTTTGTTTCATTTTCAGTTACGTAGCTGTATAATTGTATGTGTGAACGTTTTATTGTGTACGGATGTGTGTTCGTGTGCAAGTTTATTTTTTCTCACCATGAGCAACATAAGTGCGGGGAGAGCCCCAATTTTATAAGTGATATCTGGTGGCGGTGTCAGTGTGGGAAGGCCTAGTGTGCTCCAGGCGACGTTGCCACATGTGTCACCCAAGGTATTAAAGTGAAATTAATATGTGACAAGTGAAAGAAATACAGTGAATAGGTTATATTATATATCAACAAGAAACGAAAGTGGATATACGCCAGAACAGCTCATCGACTTGGACAATCTACAGGATACTACAGGCTGCTACAGGCTGCATCGCAAGTACATCTCACCTATGTGTGGTTTTCGGGGGGTCGGGTGTAAATTCCAATTACCTAACCGCCAAGCTGTTTGTGAACGATCAACTCTCATAGTACGATAAGGAATAGGATACCAAGTACTCGGTAACGAATAGCAATTGGTAATTTCTAGTAGAAAAGGGCGAGCAGACAGGTGAAGCATAGAATACATTAATTAACTGGTGGATCAGGCCAGGTAGAGGAGCACTGTAAGCGACCTCGCAGACTCCACATACACACTCATACACCATAACACAATTTCACTACTACTTTTCACACACTTAATAAACCCACACACATATAGTTCCACACACACACACACACACCCACACACACACACACACACACACACAGAGTAGTCAGGAAGTGGAATAGTCTAGAGAAAGATATAGTGGAGGCAGGAACCATACATAGTTTTAAGACAAAGTATGATAAAGCTCATGGAGCAGAGAGAGCAGAGACCCAGTAGCGGACAGCGAGTCTCGACCCCTGCAACCACAATTAGGTGAGTACACCTACACACACACACACAAACACACACACACACTGTACACCATATATTTCTGGCCCATACTGGAGTATGCAGCACCAGTTTGGAACCCACACCTGGTCAAGCACGTCAAGAAATTAGAGAAAGTGCAAAGGTTTGCAACAAGACTAGTCCCAGAGCTAAGGGGATTGTCCTACAAAGAAAGGTTAAGGGAAATCGGCCTGGCGACACTAGAGGACAGGAGGGTTAGGGGAGACATTATAACGACATATAAAATACTGCGAGGAATAGATAAGGTGGACAGAGACAGGATGTTCCAGAGAGGGGACACAGAAACAAGGGGTCCAATTGGAAGTTGAAGACTCCTATGAGTCAAAGGGAAGTTAGGAAGTATTTCTTCAGTCATAGAGTTGTCAGGAAATGGAATAGCCTAGAAAGCGACGTAGTGGAGGCAGGAACCATACATAGTTGTAAGACGAGGTTGGATAAAGCTCATGGAGCAGGGAGAGAGAGGACCTAGTTGCAATCAGTGAAGAGGCGGGGCCAGGAGCTATGCATCGACCCATGCAACCACAAGTAGGTGAGTAAAACACACACACACAGATCACACACACAGCATAGAATACATCAACTGGTAGATCAGGCGTGAGGCAGGTTACGCCAGGTAGAAAAGCACTGCAGACGACGTATCACTCGCAAATTCCACATACACACCCATTCACCATAACACACAATTTCTCCACTACTTTGCACACAACCCACACACACACACACATACATACACACACATAGCTAAGGTGGACAGAGACAAGATGTTCCAGAGAGGTGACACAGACATTAGCTGCTGCTTACCTTATGTATGGTAAATATTACCCAGACATTGGCTGTTTCTTACCTTATGTATAGTAAACATTACCCAGGCATTGGCTGCTGCTTACCTTATGTATAGTAAACATTACCCAGACATTGGATGTGTGGGAAACAGTCAGTTTGCAACACTAGGGCTGAAAACAGTAAGTTTAATAAAGAAATTCATCATAAAGTTACAAATAAAGACAATGGATTAGGTCAGCAAACTAAGGGAGACAGTAGAGGGAAACAAGAGACTAGCTCCCTTAAGGTTTACTATACTAATAGCAGGAGTGTAAGAAATAAGATAGATGACTTAAGATTAATTGCAAGTGCAGGAAACATAGATATTATTGCTATAACAGAGACCTGGCTCAATCTGATAGAGAGTTGCCTTCTGAATGTCACATACAAGGCTATAAATTATTCCACACTGATAGTGTCAACAGGAAGGGTGGTGGAGTAGCGATGTACGTCAGAGACAATTTAAACTGTTGTGTTAGACAAGATATAAAATTAGAAGCGTCAGCCACTGAATCTGTTTGGTTACAGCTTCTTGAAGGCCGTGTAAAACTTATCTTGGGTGTGATTTACAGGCCCCCAAATCTTGATAGGAAGTGCAGTAAACTTCTATGGGATGAAATTCGTAAGGCATCTACACATGAAAATGTTGTGCTAATGGGAGATTTCAACTTTAGACAAATTGACTAGAGCAATTTGACAGGAAATTTAGAGTCACGTGACTTTCTTGATACGATTCAGGATTGTTTTTTGAAACAGTTGGTGACAGAACCAACTAGAGGAAATAACCTGCTAGACTTGGTTCTTGCCAGCAGGGAATCGCTAATTAATAATCTTGAGGTTAATGATGAGTTGGGGAAAGTGATCACAAATCACTCAGTTTTAATATATCATGGAATTACCCTAATAATGACAATCAAGTCTCTGTCCCTGACTTCCGCCTGGCTGATTTCATAGAACTGAAAAATTACCTGGGTGGGCTGAACTGGAATGACCTGACAGTGGGTCAGGTAGGTGGTGATTGCCAATATGACGTTTTCCAGAGAATAGTTCTAGCTGCTCAGACAACTTATGTTCCTAATAGGAAATCAGATCAAACAAAAATGATCCTAAATGGATGAACAATAATTAAAACATCTCATTGGTCAAAAGAGAGGCATATATAGGCGAATCAAAAGAGGGGAGGGGCAATTAAGTAATCAATTTATTCAGTTAAAGAGAGAAATAAAAAAGGGAATAAGAAAAGCAAAAAGAGACTATGAGGTTAAAGTTGCAAAGAATCGAAAACTAACCCAAAGGATTTTTCAGGTATACAGAAGTAAGATTAGGGACAAGATAGGCCCACTCAAAAGTTACTCAGGTCAGCTCACCGTCAGTGATAAGGAAATGTGTAGAATTTTTAACACTTACTTCCTCTCAGTTTTACACAGGAAGATACTAGCGATATTCCAGAAATAATAAATTATGTAGACCAGGACGATAGTAAACTATGCACGATCAGGGTCACAAG
Source organism: Cherax destructor (assembly GCA_009830355.1). Classification (NCBI taxonomy): domain Eukaryota; kingdom Metazoa; phylum Arthropoda; class Malacostraca; order Decapoda; family Parastacidae; genus Cherax; species Cherax destructor. Next base: position 57,111 of record WNWK01011163.1, on the reverse strand, counting down.
TGACATGGTCCTTAGACAAATAGATAAATTAAAACCTAACAAATCCCCAGGCCCTGATGAACTGTATGCAAGGGTTCTAAAGGAATGAAAGGACTTAGCAAACCTATGGCTAATCTTTTCAACATATCACTGCAAACTGGCATGGTGCCAGATAAGTGAAATTGCAATGTAATACCTATTTTCAAAGCAGAGACAGGTCCTAGCTGAACTATAGACCAATATTTCAGAGAATTTCCAAAATTTCCAGAGAATTTCAAAATTTCAGAATTTCCAAAATTTCAGAGAATTTACAAAATTGGAATTACTTAATTTCAGAGAATTTACAAAATTTCAGAGAATTTCCAAAATTTCAGAGAATTTACAAATTTCAAGAGAATTTCCAAATTTTCAGAGAATTTAAAATTTCAGAGATTTCCAAAATTTCAGAGAATTTCAAAATTTCAGAGAATTTCAAATTTCAGAGAATTTCCAAAATTTCCAGAGAATTTCCAAAATTTGAGAGAATTTCCAAAATTTCAGAGAATTTCAAAATTTGCAGAGAATTTCCAAAATTTGCAGAGAATTTCAAATTTCAGAGAATTTCCAAATTTCAGGAATTTACAATTTCCAGAGAATTTACTTAATTTCCAGAGAATTTACTTAATTTCAGAGAATTTTCAAAATTTCCAGAGAATTTTCAAAATTTCCATAGTGGGAAAATTTATGGAATCAATAATTGCCGAGGAAATTCGCAGCCATCTTGAAAAGCATAAATTAATCAACGAATCTCAGCACGGTTTTACAAAAGGGCGTTCCTGCCTTACAAATTTAATAACTTTTTCACTAAGGTATTTGAGGAGGTAGATCATGGTAATGAATATGATATTGTGTATATGGACTTCAGTAAGGCTTTTGATAGAGTCCCACATCAGAGACTATTGAGGAAAATTAAGGCACACGGAATAGGAGGAGAAATTGTTTCCTGGATAGAGGCATGGTTGACAAATAGGCAGCAGAGAGTTTGCATAAATGGGGAGAAATCAGAGTGGGGAAGCGTCACAAGTGGTGTTCCACAGGGGTCAGTATTGGGCCCCTTGTTGTTCACAATCTACATAAACGACATAGATGAGGGAATAAATAGCGACATAAGCAAGTTTGCCGATGACACCAAAATAGGCCGTCCAATTCATTCAAATGAGGACATTAGAGCACTCCAGGAAGATTTGAATAGACTGATGCAGTGGTCGGAGAAGTGGCAGATGCAGTTTAATATAGATAAATGCAAAGCTCTAAATATTGGACAGGACAATAACCATGCCACATATAAACTAAATAATGTAGATCTTAATACTACTGATTGCGAAAAGGATTTAGGAGTTCTGGTTAGCAGTAATCTAAAACCAAGACAGCAGTGCATAAGTGTTCGCAATAAAGCAAACAGAATCCTTGGCTTCATATCAAGAAGCATAAATAATAGGAGTCCTCAGGTTGTTCTTCAACTCTATATATCCTTGGTTAGGCCTCATCTAGATTATGCTGCACAGTTTTGGTCACCGTATTACAGAATGGATATAAATGCTCTGGAAAACGTACAAAGGAGGATGACTAAGTTGATTCCATGTATCAGAAATCTTCCCTATGAGGATAGACTGAGGGCCCTGAATCTGCACTCTCTAGAAAGGCGTAGAATTAGGGGGGATATGATTGAGGTATATAAATGGAAAACAGGAATAAATAAAGGGATGTAAATAGCGTGCTAAAAATATCTTGTATTGACAGGACTCGAAGCAATGGCTTTAAGTTGGATAAATTCAGATTCAGAAGGGATATAGGAAAGCATTGGTTTGGTAATAGAGTTGTCGATGAGTGGAACAAACTCCCGAGTACAGTTATAGAGGCTAAAACGTTGTGTAGTTTTAAAAATAGGCTAGATAAATATATGAGTGGGTGCGGGTGGGTGTGAGTTGTACCTGACTAGTTTGTGCTACTAGGTCAGATGCCGTGCTCCTTCCTTAAGTGAATGTAACCTGACCTGGCTGGGTCAGGGCATTGGCTTAAGCCGGCGGGAGACTTGGACTTGCCTCGCATGGGCCAGTAGGCCTGCTGCAGTGTTCCTTCTTTCTTATGTTCTTCTTCTTATAATGGGTCCAGGGACTGGACCCCCAAGTTTTGATAGCTGAGCTGTATATGTAAGTGTACTCACCTAGTTGTGGTTGCAGGGGTCGATTCATAGCTCCTGGCCCCGAACTCTATAGTGTGTATGTATATGTGTGTGTGTGTGTGACCCCCGTAATAGATAAGCTACCCATTATCGTACAAAAAAAATTGTGAAGATATTTATAATCGTTTCGCCACAGTACTTGTGGACCAAAATAAAGAAGCATAACTACCTGTGGTGGAGTAAGGTTAACTTGTGGCGAAACGCAACATTTCGCCACTTGTGGTGAAACGTTTCCCATAATATATATATGCTAATCATCGCTAAGGGAAAACAAATATTTACGTGTTATTTTAATTAATAAAAAGTCAATTAAAGAATTGAAAGATTATTTTTTTGTTTCGTGTTGTTGAATCAGCTGATGACAACAACAACATGGCGGTCACCTGGGCGATGTTTTGCTCTCACGTTTAGCCTCAGCTTGGGCTCTACAGCCCAGCTACAACATGCATACAGGTATATGTTAGAGTATATGTGGTCGGTTTATCTTTTTTGGTGGTTTAAATTTGGTTTTATTGGTGGTTTTTGGGAGGGTTTCTTGCTACCTCGGAGGGGGGTCTTAGCCCCCCTTGGGTGTGTAGGCCTGGGGGGCCTATTTTATAATTGTGCTTTTGTATGCCTTAGTTGTACATGTTGTATAGGCCTACTTGTGGTTTATGTGGTGTTTTTAGGAGGCCTTTGATACCTCGGGGGACGGGGGGTTATCGCCCCCCTGGGGTGTGAGTAGGCATTGGTTTTCTAGTAATTGTGTTTTTATAGGCTCTATTTGTGGGTATTTAGAGGCCTACTTGGTAATTTGTTGTTTATGGGAGTGTTTTTGGGAGGCCTTTGATATCTCGGGGGGCGGGGGGTCAACGTTCCCCTGGTGTGTGTAGGCCTTAGGCCTTCAGTCCTCCGTCAGCTGATTTAATTTGACGAAGCCATTTACCAAATGTAAAAAATGCACCGGATTTATATATCGATTCTACAACAGCATAATTGTGAATTACCAAGTAGGCCTATAAAAATACACACAACTAAACAAACAAACAAACAAACAAATTTTATTTCATTGCAGGTTACATGGGTATCGGAAGTTACAATGTAAATTGAGTGCAAGGAGAGCCACTGACATGCCATGGCATTAGGGGCAGCTTATTCTAGTCCTTAAAAACTATGTACTTAATATTAGAGAAATTTATTGAGTTTATTCTAGTTAAAAATTATTTTCAAAATTACAATATGATGAAATTTTACTGTTTAATTTATTATATAATGATATTAGATCTTAGATTGTTACAGGTGTTAAGATTCTTGAATGATAATATGGAATTGAGATTATCTTAAGGAAAATAACATTGAGCATTTTTGACATTAACTTATAATATGAGTAGGGGGTAACATAATAGTAACATATTATTAAAAATTGAGATTATCGTATAGGAAAGTAACAATGAGCATTTTTCAAAGTAGTTTATAGCATGATCATTTAGGTTTGGGTGAGTAGGTGGTTTTTGAGTTGAGTCTTAAATTGATTTTCAGACAAGATTATCTTAATATTTACTGGTAATGAATTCCAGATTCTGGGGCCCTTTATGTGCATAGAATTTTTACATAGGTTGATATGAACACGGGGTATATCAAAAAGTGATCTGTGTCGTGTGTTTTGGTCATGGGTCCTATTAAAGTTGGTGAGGAGAGTTTTGAGCAGAGGGTTTATATTAGAGTGTAAAGTTTTATATATGTAGTAGGCACAAGAGTAAGTATGAATGTTCTTTACGGTGAGTAGTTTGAGACTTTTGAATATTGGTGGAGTATGCATACCAGAGGGGCGTTAATCCCCCTTTCCCCAGAGGTAGCAGAGGCCTCCCAAAATAACCTATAAACCATAAATAAATCCCAAGTAGGCCTATAAAATATCCACAACTAAGGCCTATAACAGCATCATTACAACCAGTTTGATTACCTGAAGTTTACGTACCATTTCGCAGGTGCTTCGTGGTGCATGTGTTTTGAGCTTCCTGTTACTGGTAGAAACTATTCATAGATGATATTTTTATGATAACTTAACCTAGAGTATCACTGTAATTTCTCAAAAATTTCACTGAATTGTAAAATCTGGTACGTTTTCTGGGAATGACATAATAAAAATTTTTGAATTGTACTTTTGGTCTTAATTTTTTTCAGGGCATGAATAGTTTTTCATAATTTATTTTGGAGATTTGATGTCTCGTATTTTGTATTATATCTTCGGATTCTTTTAGGTAGAGAGCATTTTTTCTTTAAAGTGGAGTATAAAACCACCTAGCAACTGCTCAACTAGTGTTATAATATAATAATACATGTATCTATTTCTACCAGTACATGTACAAGGTATACAGACCATAGCTGACATCAATGACATACTACTATATAAAAAGCCCCCTGTAATGCAGAGCATATAGGGAAAATTTGGCCAGTTTTGTCGCAGGATGCGACCCACACCAGTCCAATAACACCCAGGTACCCCTTTTACTGATGGGTGAACATAGACAACTGGTGTAAGGAAACACGCCCCTCGCTGGGAATCAAACTTGGACCCTCGCTGTGTGAAGTGAGAGCTTTTAACACCAGGCCACGAGCCATCGTGGGAGACACTGGTCCTGTTTCTTGACATGGGATATACCACCACTTTGTAAAAGAAATACTTCAGTGGATGAATTAATTTAGTTACAGCTTTCATAAGTTACAATCCTAAGAGTGCATGGACAGAGCAGTTCAGGGATGATCCACTATTTTATCTTCATGCCTTAAGTATTTTGACAGTGCATGATCGTACAAATATTTTTCAAATTGAGCATGTATTATTAATTGCTCTTTAGTCATCTGCACTGTTTCAAAAATAAAGAACTTAAAGGCAGACTACCATAACTGGAACGATACACAAATAACCTGCACAAGTCCAACCAAAACATCGTTATAAAATTTCTTTCTCCTCCCTTCAAGGGAGGTTCTTTGATGCTGGTGAGGGGCTCTTGATCTAGGGAATTGGATGTGCTCCACTTCCCTGAATTAAGCCTGAATGCCTTCTCCCCCCCACAGGCACTGTATAATCCCTACCTAATTTGCCAGAAATTATCTGCATAAGAAGGGACTTTCTATATAGTATGTATTTAACGGCAGCTATGGTCTGTATCAGTTGTATATGTACAGTAGTACCTCGAGTTACGATGGTCCCCAAAATCGCCCTTTTATGTAAGTTTATTTTTTTAAATGCTTTTGTAAGTATATTTTTGGGGGTGTAAAAGGACTAGTCTATTTTACATTATTCCTTATGGGGATAAATTCGTTTGGTAATGGCACTTGAACAGCATTCTCGAACGAAAAAATATCGTAACTCGAGGTACCACTGTACTTGCAGAAATAAAGATTATTATTATTGTTATTATTGCCCCAGATGAGGCCTGAATTGGAAAGAAAATATTTGAGTTTTAAAAACTATGAAGAAGCAACCAAGAAATTAAGGATTATTCTTTAATGAATGTAAGAAAGAATCTGAATGATATACCAATCATCAACTGTGAATTTCAGGGATTGATTAGTTCTTTTCTTTGCTTGCCATAATCAGAATTTAAAATTTAACCCTTTTCACACCTTTTTTATGTAGTAATGTCTCCAGGTGTTGTACTGTCCTTGGCCATTCTTACTGTAATCTTAACATCTTCTTTAAGATACCTTTCATATAGATAATGATACAACCATTGTTGTACTCACTGGCCTTATCTATCATGTTATCAAGCAAAGGTAATCTGTTGTATAGGCATTTGTCACTTAGAATTTATAGAGGCAATCTGTATATGCATTTTTCACTTAGAATTTATAGAGGTAATCTGTTGTATAGACATTTGCTGCTTAGAATTATAGAAATAATCTGTTGTATTTGTTAAAATAGAAATCAATTCAGCCTATTTAAGTTTGAGGGTTTAGCTTTGGTTAAATGATCATCACTTACCACTTATGCCTAATTTAACTGTGGCTAAAAAATGAAATTTCTGTTTAGCTTATAGCCTATGTTTTAGAGTGCATACCTGGAGTATGCCTGGAGAGGGTTTCAGGGGTCAATTCTCCCACGGCTCGGTCTGAGACCAGGCCTCATTGTGGATATCAACATTAATTTAAAAAAAAATTTATTTAAAGTACTAAGATCTTCATATTGTATCAAACTAGGCAAGAGGATAAGGTTTTACAGACAAAAATACTACAGCCATATTAGCAATGTATAACACTGAAAGCATTAAAAATTGTGGTTTGAGGTGCTCCTGTAGCTGTGCTCTGAATAACATATCAGGTACACGCCAGGCTGTGTGGAGACGTATAGGGTTACAGAGGAAGGAGTCGCCTTGCATCTCACGTGAGCAGAGGCTCAGGCAACAGATAAGGGATGACAGGTTGTTTAGTCTGCCATGGACTCATCTGAGTAGTGACTAATGTGTATATCTAGGTGTTTGGCATGTCTGAGAATGTTAGTGCACATCTAATTTTATCTGTTATCTATACTAAGTGTTCTTTATGTTAAGGAGGGTAGTGTGCTTCAGGTCAGTTGTAGTTAAGTCTTCATCCTGCTAGGATGTGATTTTTGCAATATAAACTGATCCCATGGCAACAAAATTGTGGGTTTGGACAGTTTTCATTATGCATTGGTTTATCGTAAGCTGTGTGTCTATTGTACTGTCTTATATTGGGTACTTTTTGCATGCATGGTTAAAGTAAATTAGTGATTTTTATAACAAAATTCATCTTAAAAAGATGTACTTTACTGTAGTTGACTGCTGAAATTCTAGGTTCGAGTATTGTAGCAAGGAGGGATGCTTGTTCTGTTGTCTTCTAAATTATTATACTACTGTGTCATTAGCATTAATTTTGAACTTTTGGTTTTTATAAGTAATTGTTTTTTACCTGATTTTTTTAAATAAAATTACAGGCAGATGCGAGGGAGAACGAGAGAAGGATGAGATTCCACACAGAAGTAACAAATTGGTAGAGCAAAAGACAGAGTAACAGTATTGTCTTTATCACAGAAAATTCAGTATACACACTGCCAAACACTACTGAAAAGCTGCAGTAAGCAAAGGATTTGCTAAAACATAATCATCTTCATGATAAGGATTAGTATTGGTTAAGAATAGTCTGTTGACACGGCCCTCCGACACCGGTGGTGGCACGACTCTGTGATCTGAATACAAAACACAAGTGCTTCAAAATCTAGTCACCATGGATCCCGTCTCCTTCAACATGACAGCCTTTTGTGGCACTTCAGATTTTAATCCCTGGGACAAGAAGAGACTCAACTTTGGTGTATGCTTCCAGAAAGCTGTGATTATTGTGCCAGTTTTTGCTTTTCTGGCAGTCGTCTCGGCTTTCTTCACGGGCAGAGAGTCTGCATGGGTAGTCCGCAGACGCAAGCAGATCCTGATAATTTACATGAGGATGGCAATAAGTGTTCTCTCCCTTCTGATGGTTATTTTGGAACCCGTTCTGCTCTTCTATGTTGGCCACACCAACATATACTGGGTCGATGGCCTCGTTATTGGAGTCCAGGTAATTTGGATTTTTTTGTTTGAAGGACAGCACCTGTATAATCATAATTTTAAAATACTTGTGCTATTATGTTGAGTCATATAGTGTAGGATTTTCTTGCATGTCCGCCCATCCAGACATGATATGCTTCCATTATGTAATTTGAGAAATTTGAGATATGCTCATGATGTCCCATCTTTAATAATATATTAATCAAATTTTTTTTTTAAATTTCAAATTTCAAGTAATTTAATGTGTGTTTCAAAATGAGTGTCATACATTAGTGTTTCAGTTATTATAAATGATCAGCTTTTTTTCAATTTAGGACCCTGAAAGATGAAATAATTTGGATCATAAGTAAGGAATGAGTATATTTCAGTCTCATTGAAATATTAAACAGGTAACAGGAGACATGCTGAAGAGGATTCCAGAGACCCTCTTTAGCATCTCCTGTTACCTGTTTAATGGATCAATATACAGTGGACCTTCGGTTTTCGTTCACCTCCAAACTCGAACAATTATGTAAGTGTATTTTCGTAAGTGCTTTTGTAAGTGTATTTTTGGGGTCTGAAATGACTAATCTAATTTACATTTGACCTTATGGGAACAAATTCGTTCGGTAACGGCACTCAAACAGCATTCTGGAAAGAATTTTCAACGAAAACCGAGGGTCCACTCTAAGTAGTTTTCAGTGTAAGTAGTTTTTCACTTTTCATCGGTCGCTATTCATAGCACTATTATCCAGGCATTTCAGACTGCTTCATTGTACTGTATGAATTTTTAGAAAGGTTTTTACATTTTCATGATTGGTTTCACATGAACAAACAACAGGACATAGTTGGAAGTAATCAAGGTCCCAGGGCCGGAGTACTATCTAAATATGTCCCAGTGGACTCAGATTAAGTTGTAATAAACAACTGTCAATGAATAAATAGAAGGGCAGACGAGGGGCTTGAACTGCGTCAGACTGTCAATTTACAGACCACAGTTTGAACCCCTTGTCCACCCTTCTGTTTATTCATGTGTCCCAGTGTTTGCTCTCTTTTAAAATGTCAATTACCAAGGTTTATATTCTTTTTGATGATTCTCAGACAGTGTCTTGGCTGGTTCACCTGGGTTACCTCAATTCACTGCTGAGTCGGCTAAGTATTGGCACCCGTGGCCCCACCATCGTCATCGTTGCCTGGCTGCTTACCTTCCTCTGTGCCATTAACTTAGCAAGAACTGCTTGGTATGACATAAATGGCATGTCAAAAGTCACCGAAAATATTTCAAGATATGTGGCTTTAACTCAATTATGTTTGCAGGTAAGTGTTCCCTTTTGCAGGTAAATTGAAGCAATTTTTTTCTTTAGCACGCTGGCCGAGGCAGGGTGATCTAAAAAAGAAACATTTTCACCATCATTCACACTATCACTGTCTTGCCAGATGCACACATACAATAGTTTAGATGTCCCTCTAAACAGCAGATATCCCAAACCACCACCTTTAGAGTGTAGGCACTGTACTTCCACCTCCAGGACTCAAGTCTGGCTAACCAGTTTCCCTGAATCCCTTCACAAAATATTACCCTGTTCACACTTCAACAGCTCATCAAGTCCCAAAAACCATATCGCCACTCACTCCAATCAAACACGCTTACACGTACCTGCTGTATGTCCAAGCCCCTTATTGATGGTAATTCCTTGGGTAGCTTGATTATTATTAATAATAATAAAGATTAATAGTAATAATCATAGATGATAATAACCAAAGATAATAATAACAATAATAAAAACAAGGTAGATTGCCAGTGGCAGGGACGGATTTTAATGCTTAAGATGTCACTTGTGAAGAAGATAAAGACAATGTAAAAAGTTTATACATGGTCACTAATGCAAATTCTTCCATTTTTTCAGATTTTGTATCTGTGTACACTGTTCCCAAAGGGGAGTGCAGGAGTGTCACATTACCAAGAGTTGTACAATGAAGCCACTGAGACCACCCCACTTATGGATACATCTTATAATGACTACAGCCGGTGTGTATTTTATTCTATTACATTATATTGGGGTTTTATAGATCATAAAGTATCACTAAGAAGGTATAAGCATCTGTAGTGAAGGAAAGGTGGATGGGGGTTGTCCCAGGAAGGGTTACAGGAGGAGATTTTGAACATCCTGTAGTCTTGTGTAATTGCATTTGATTGTGAGTGGAGTGTGAGTGGAGACAGGTTGTTCTTGTGACTTAATGTGCTGTTGGAGTGTATACAAGATCATGTATATGAAAGGATTCAAGGGAAACTGGTTCGCCTAATCTGATTGTATCAGCAAACATGGAATAGATGGTGATTGAGTGAATATTGGTGAATGTTTTCTTCTTTGGGTCACCCTGCCTTGGTAGACAGCTTTCATATTAAAAAAAATATACATACTGTATTGCTTTATGAAAATATTAATACTGTATGTAGATTACATTAGGATTTTTTTGTAATGTACATAATACTGTATGTAGATCACATTAGGATTTCTTTTGTATAATTTTTTTTTTCTGCCCAGTTTTCACGAAGCCGCTGACCCTTTTAACCTGGGTATAGCGGAGGAGAGAGTCAACATGCTGTCATACATGACCTTCCATTGGGTAAATGCCCTCATGCAGAAGGGAAGCCTGGGTATCCTCCGCACCCAAGACGATCTTCACGACCTTCCTGTACAAATGCGTACAGATGTTATAGCCCAGAAGGTACTTATATAATTTTTTTCAGATTTTTTTAGAAGCTTCATAACCTTTATTAGATATTCTTCTTTTTGACAGTAAATTTGTAAAATATTTGTTCCTGTGATCTGAGAGAGGTGTAGCTTTTATTTTTATAATATCCAAGCATTATGTCATTTGTAAAGTGTATTGAACAATTATCATTGCAACATCATAACAAAACTGATTCTTTAATTGTTTTCATCAGGTTCACAAAACTATGATGATCAGCCAGCCATTACCAAGTGACGAATCAGAGAGACCTCCTCAACAGAAGCACTTCTTCCTCAAAGCTCTCCACAAGTGTTTTGGCATGCAGTTCTACAGTATTGGTCTGGTGAAGCTGGCTGGTGATTCTTTGAGCTTCTCAGGGCCTCTTCTGTTGCATGAACTAGTCACCTTCATCGAAAACAAGGACGAAGACATCCTGAAAGGTTATGCATATGCAGGAGGGCTGTGTGTGGTAGCCCTTATAGGTGAGAGTTTGAATTTTTTTGATGGTTCTTTGCACCTTTTGCCATGAAAAATATCAAATATACTTTAGTTTTTCTACACAATCATTACTATACACAAATACCCTGCACACAGGAGAGACCTTATGACATTGTTTTGGTACAACAAAATATCATATTATACTTTGTCTACACAAATAACCCCCATCATAGAAGCTAATGACGATATTTCGGTCCGACTTGGACCACTTACAAGTCACACTAACACACGATGGTGAGGGAGCCATTATATATAGGGGGACATGGATGGGACAGAGATAGCAAGAAAGAAGGACATACAGTAGTTGTAGGGGTAATACTGATAGTGGAGGTATTAAAACTTTCTTATTAGTAAAACTTTTATTTTTCATATTAGCTAGATAGCATCTCCTTATGTAAAATAGGGGTCAGTTAGTACAGGACTAAATGCAGATTGAGAGGAAGTGTGAGATGTTGATTGAGAAAGGGATATATTAAGTGGGAGAGGAAAGAATTGAGTGGGAGTACGAGAGACTGAGTGGGACAGTGTGATGGACTCACTATATGTTACTGTAGGCTTTTATTACAATTTTTTTTTTCAGCCACTTTCTGCAGTATTCACTTCAACTACTTGCTGGCTAAGGTCAGCTTGCGTATTCGCGCTGCTGTAATATCGACTGTTTATCGAAAGGTTCTTCAGGTGAGAGATAGGCTTTACAAAAGATGCTTTTTCCATTTCTTAAATGTAATGTAGGATTAATTTTGCATGCTTTGGCTCTTTATCAAAAATTTGTGCTACAATTATTCATACATGTTTGTGTGTGTGTGTGTGTTTTGTTTGTTTGCTAAATGAGTGAATGGAGACAATTATTCAAATGTGTATATGTGTGTTTTTTTGTGTTTGTTTGCTACATAGGGAATGGAGGCAACTGTTCATACATGTATGTGTTTTTACATTTTTTGTGTATGTTTTTATTAACCCTTAAACGGTCCAAACGTATATATATACGTTCTTACCGCTACTGCCCCAAACGTATATACACTATACGTTTTTTTTACATGCTTTCTTATGGGGAAAATCAAGGTCGGGGCACTAGTGGTAAGAACGTATATATACGTTTGGACCGTTTAAGGGTTAATGAAGAATGATCATGATTGTGATGAACGATGAGTGGGTTTTCTCCTGCCTTGGCAGGAGATTGCCATTGAGTTACATGAGCAAACACTAGAACATATTTCTTAGAAATTTTTCTTTCCTGGGACCTTGATCACGTCTCAGGACCAAAACTCTTTAAAAAATATATCCTGGTATTTTCTCATGTGTGTTTCTAGACCAACTTGTCGGTATCTATTACCGAGGTTTATACCAAAACAAGCATGTGTTTGTCTGACTCGTGTATATTTGCGTGCGTCTGAATGTGTTGACCAGTTTCATTTGGGGTTAACTGCGTATTCTTTCTTGTTTTAGGTCAACGCTGCTAACCTGAGCAAATTTTCAACTGGCGAGGTTGTCAATTTAATGAGCACAGATACAGACAGAATTGTAAATTTCTGCCAGTCTTTCCATGCCTTATGGAGTCTGCCTCTGCAGGTGAGCTGAAAAAGAAACACTTTCACCATCATTCACACTATCCCTTTCTTGCCAGAGGTGCACAGATGCAATGGTCCCTCTAAACAGCAAATATCCCAAACCACAGTACTCTCTCTTATTTGCAGTTTTTTGTAAATGTGATTGGAAAAGTGGATATAAAATCGAATAACACGTACTGTGAAGTCCTTTTTTGCTTGCTATTCAATTTTGAATGTACCTTTTCAGTCACAAAAAATTGCTCTCTATAGAGGAGCTTTATAATTATAGACAGCTGATAGTACAGTATTATTGATCAAGAGTGGGTGAGGTGCTAGTACTTCCCAGTGCTTGTACTTCCCAGTGCTTGTACTTCCCAGTGTTAGTACTTCCCAGTACTAGCACTTTCAATGTTTGGCTCTTATTAAAGGATTTGCTTAACTGAGAATATATACTCACATTACTTATAGAAATTGCATAGCCTAATAATTACCACTGTAATTTCCCTTGAATAGAGTTAGTTTCATGTGTTATAATGTTTACCCTGACCAGTTATAATTTCTACTTTAAATTGCACCCTTGTTAAGTTTGATCAGAAGTAAAGATTGAATAAGAAATAGGAACATGAATAAGAATGAGAAATAGGAACTTTAATAAGAATGAGAAATAAGATCAAGAGATTACGTGAGAAACTGTGTCTTGATAGTTGTTACAGAGATTTACACTGTGTGTTCTTATAATTTTATATTTATTATTTTATTGCAAAGACCATTTTTAAATTTGACAAGTTGCTTCCTTGTTGCACTCACGCAACTCAATCTTGCAGCTTGTCGTGACACTCTACCTGCTCTACCAAGAAATCGGAATTGCCTTCTTATCAGGCGTCGCAGTGATTGTTATCCTAATTCCCATTAATAAATGGCTTGCCTCAAAAATAGGTATGGTATATGTATTTTTTTGAGACAGAAACCCTGATGATTAATTGGTTTGTATATTTTGATCCCCTTCTGGGATCATCTTCAGCAGATCTGAAGAGGATCCCAGAAGGGGATCGAAATAACTCATCATCGTGACTCATGAAATTGCGGGTTCAAGCCCCACCCGTGGTATGGTTTGGGGTCGAACTAAACAGACCATTTAATCATCTGGGTTTCTGTCACCACGTGGGTTATTATTGAGTACTGACAAGTGTTCATTACACTTTAGTTATCCATATATTTTTTTGAGTTTAAAGGGTAACTTTTTTTAAAGTTTAATCTTATATTGGATGTGGATTGCTAAAATGTACAATTGATACACAAGAGTAATGATCACTGGTATGATTTAACCCATGCAGAGATAAAACAAGTTGATTGCTATAATATTTTAAAAAGCCTCTCTGTTGGCTTACTGAAGATGGCCATATTATAGTTTGGCGTCTGTTTTTTTGCCTAGTATGACCCCCAAATATGCATTATTCATCTCATATTTTTTCTTCATATGGGTTCATTTATTCCAAATAGTAAATTGCTTTTTTCAGTACACTGGCTGTCTTCCACCAAAGCAGAATGACCTAAAAAGAAAAGTTTTTAATTTTGCATGTAGTAATTTATACAGAAGGGGTTAAATGGTACATTGACCATATATGTATATTGATTCCTTGGGATTTGAGCTTTTGCATGATTTAACAATCCAATATTGCTGATGTATAATTTGGATACTATCTTAATTATATACTTGCACAGATGGTTTAAGAATTTTAATAAACCATTTATTGTTTGTGTAGGTAAATTAAGCGTGGAAATGATGGCATTCAAGGACCGCCGTGTTGGCCTCATGTCCGAGATCCTGAGCATGATCAGGATGGTGAAACTCAATGCCTGGGAAGGAACATTTAAACACCGTATAAATGGCAAGTACACAATTTATGGACTGTATTTTATTCCTTGTATTTTTTACCACTACAGTATACAGCATTTACATACATGTTAAACGATCATACACAACCGTATTTTAAATCGGACAGATTATTTACTAGCTTTCCCTTTGGTCATATCTGCACACTCAGAATGTTTCATAAATATTTGCTATTCTTTAGAAATGTCAAACAATTTCCTGATTCCTCTTACCAATTATTATATCACCTAAATTCCTACTACGCTTCTTTACATTTTTTATTCATTCTTGTTGTTTCACTGCCCTTGAACATTTCAATCAGATCAAGTTTGTATCTAACTGTACACAGATCACCCCATCACATTTAATCTTTTCTTTTCAGTCGGAGTGCTCACAAATGTCATTTGCAGTACCATATTTCAACCTTATACACTTTTTCACCATTGAGGTTCCTTTGTTCTTATACTATAAAAAAGATATATTCTCTAAATGTCTTGTGTCGCACTAAAAGAGAAACTAATGACAGTTTTCCTTGCAGATGAGCGTTACGGTGAGGTGAAGGCTTTGGCTGGTCGCAAGTACCTGGATGCTGCATGTGTATACTTTTGGGCTGCCACACCGGTCCTCATACCCATTGCTACCTTCACAGTGTACATCGCTCTGGGTAATTATTTGTGACTTTTCTCAGTGTTTGAAATGTTTGAACCTGTTGTTGTCTGGCCATCCTGAGATTGCCAGTCTATCTATATGCTTTCCCTGTAACTCCCACTTAATTAACAGGCATTTTACATAACCTTTCTTTGCTTTAATTATTAATACCATAGTTTTTAATGAAATGTGCAGCCTTCATGGGCTCATTATGATTTTACTCAATTTTATCCCTTCTATCCTAACTCAGCCTACCCTAATTTTATCTTTGAGAAAAAACATCTGTACAGTAGAACCCCCATATCCACTGATTCAGTATCCGTGGTTTCAGTTATCCAAGGTTTACTGTGGCCCAAAAATACCTCTTAATTTTGCATAATAATGACCCCAAAGTGCAAATGTAGAGAAGCTGGCAGTTCTTCAAACCCTAAGAGAAGCCTTGAAGTGTTTCCCATCAGTGAAAAAGGGATATTTCTCCACTTATTGTGCATAATTTATCAATTAAACTTCATAATAGGTATGAATAGGACTTATATATAGGGTTTGCTACTATCCACTGTTTCAGTATCCACAGCAGGTACTTGGAACGTATCTCCTGCGGATACGTGTGTCCTACTGTATATTGCTACTGAATAACCAACACTTAATTTATATCACATCTTGTCCAAATTATTAATTAATTAACTAATTCCAATTTAATTCATACTAATTGATAAATATAAGGGTAAAATACCTGTCTGGGCTTATATGTGGTAAGTATCGACAGAGAAATTGCTTTTTTTTTTCTTTTCAACAAGTCGGCCGTCTCCCACCGAGGCAGGGTGACCCAAAAAGAAAGAAAATCCCCAAAAAGAAAATACTTTCATCATCATTCAACACTTTCACCACACTCATACATAATCACTGTCTTTGCAGAGGAGCTCAGATACGACAGCTGAGAAAAGTCCCTCCCAGCTGTCACTATCTCAGACCCCTCCTTTAAAGTGCAGGCATTGTACTTCCCATTTCCAGGACTCAAGTCCCTGAATCCCTTCACAAAATGTTACCCTGCTCACACTCCAACAGATCGTCATGTCCCAAAAACCATTCGTCTCCATTCACTCCTATCTAACACGCTCACACATGCTTTCTGGAAGTCCAAGCCCCTCGCCCACAAAACCTCCTTTACCCCTTCCCTCCAACCTTTTCTAGGACGACCCCTACCCAGCCTTCCTTCCCCTACAGATTTATACGCTCTCCAAGTCATTCTACTTTGATCCATTCTCTCTAAATGACCAAACCACCTCAACAACCCCTCTTCAGCCCTCTGACAAATACTTTTAGTAACTCCACACCTTCTCCTAATTTCCACATTCCGAATTTTCTGCATAATATTTACACCACACATTGCCCTTAGACAGGACATCTCCACTGCCTCCAGCCTCCTCCTCGCTGCAGCATTTGCAACCCATGCTTCACACCCATATAAGAGTGTTGGTACCACTATACTTTCGTACATTCCCTTCTTTGCCTCCATGGATAACTTTTTTGTCTCCACAGATACCTCAATGCACCACTCACCTTTTTTCCTTCATCAATTCTATGGTTAACCTTCTTCTTTCAACATGTCGGCCGTTTCCCACCGAAGCGGGGTGGCCCAAAATGAAAAACGAAAGTTTCCCCTTTTACATTTAGTAATATATACAGAAGAAGGGGTTACTAGCCCCTTGCTCCCGGCATTTTAGTCGCCTCTTACGACACGCATGGCTTACGGAGGAAGAATTCTGTTCCACTTCCCCATGGTGATAATAGGAAATAAGAACAAGAACCAGTAAGAAAATAGAAGAAAACCCAAAGGGGTGTGTATATATATGCTTGTACATAAATGTGTAGTGTGACCTAAGTGTAAGTAGAAGTAGCAAGATGTACCTGAAATCTTGCATGTTTATGAGACAGAAAAAAGACACCAGCAATCCTACCATCATGTAAAACAATTACAGGCTTTCGTTTTACACTCACTTGGCAGGACGGTAGTACCTCCTTGGGTGGTTGCTGTCTACCAACCTACTACCTAGCTATGGTTAACCTCATCCTTCATAAACCCATCCGCTGACACGTCAACTCCCAAATATCTGAAATTTGGCTAACAAATTCTTTATAGCTTCATAAAATACCATGTTTTAATTTCAGGCAACCCCTTAGAACCAGCACGTGTGTTCACAGCTGTGGCACTATTCAACATGCTTATAATGCCGCTGAATTCATTCCCGTGGGTGATCAATGGGATGGTAGAGGCCTGGGTTTCCCTCAAGCGCGTGGAGCGCCTCATGCAGGTATGTCAAAAGAAATTGAAAATAGATATTACGGTTTTATTGAAGGCTATATTAAAATATTTAAAGCAAAACTAAAGATAAAAAGCAATATTGAAGAAAAATTGGGAAATACTATGAGGGCTGTGAAGCATTTTTTCAGTATACATTTATATGAAAATCCACTCACTAAGTGGGTGATGTATGCACCACCTCCAAGCATTCCACCCACATGTATGTATCCTAGATTGTAACTTTTCAACTGTTATTCAGTAGTTTAATTTTTTTTTCAACAAACCAGCCATATCCCATCGAGGTAGGGTGACCTAAAAATAAATATTTTTAACATACTTTAATGATACAATTGTTAATTGGCTTTTACATTTCAGCTCCAAGAATTAGATTTGATGAACTACTATACAGTAGTGCCAGAGATGGGCCACAAGGATTCGGAACTGCAAGTTCTCATTACCAACGGAGCCTTCACGTGGAATGGTTCTGTTAACCATGAAGAACAGGAATACAGGTACTACCAGGCATCGGACGGAGCCTACAGGAGTTCACCCACAGGATCTGATGAATCTCTTATTGAATCTCACAGCGGGAGTAATGATCACGACCCGGCGATGCTACCTGTACTTAAAGCAGTCAACGTACAGCTCTCTAAGGTCAGATTAAAGTACTTAAATCATTTTTTTTTTTTTTTTTTCAACAAGTCTGTCGTGTGGGTCTTGAGAGAGATATATAGGAGGTCAAAGATACTCCTTGTTGGATGGTTACGGTATATTTACAGTAAGTGAAAGGAGAGAGTCCAGCCACGTCTGTTCACCTGTGTAGGCCTGTCGCTAGTGAGGCCGTCTGCCTATGATAGGCTGTGCACATGCCTGAGCCTCTGACGTCAGCGGGTACCGTGACGTCACACGCAAAGGGACCAGCTATATAAGTGGGATGAACGCTGATACACTATACAAGTGTATATATGATACTGACACGACAGCTCGGCATCATCATTCAACACTTTCACCACACTCATACATAATCACTGTCTTTGCAGAGGAGCTCAGATATGACAGCTGAGAAAAGTCCCTCCCAGCTGTCACTATCTCAGACCCCTCCTTTAAAGTGCAGGCATTGTACTTCCCATTTCCAGGACTCAAGTCCAACTAAATCAATTAACTGGTTTCCCTGAATCCCTTCACAAAATGTTACCCTGCTCACACTCCAAGAGATCGTCATGTCCCAAAAACCATTCGTCTCCATTCACTCCTATCCAACACGCTCACACATGCTTGCTGGAAGTCCAAGCCCCTCGCCCACAAAACCTCCTTTACCCCTTCCCTCCAACCTTTTCTAGGACGACCCCTACCCCGCCTTCCTTCCCCTACAGATTTATACGCTCTCCAAGTCATTCTACTTTGATCCATTCTCTCTAAATGACCAAACCACCTCAACAACCCCTCTTCAGCCCTCTGACAAATACTTTTTTTAACTCCACACCTTCTCCTAAAGTCCACATTCCGAATTTTCTGCATAATATTTACACCACACATTGCCCTTAGACAGGACATCTCCACTGCCTCCAGCCTCCTCCTCGCTGCAGCATTTGCAACCCATGCTTCACACCCATATAAGAGTGTTGGTACCACTATACTTTCGTACATTCCCTTCTTTGCCTCCATGGACAACGTTTTTTGTCTCCACAGATACCTCAATGCACCACTCACCTTTTTTCCTTCATCAATTCTATGGTTAACCTCATCCTTCATAAACCCATCCGCTGACACATCAACTCCCAAATATCTGAAAACATTTACTTCTTCCATAATCCATCTCTCCAATGTGATATCCAATTTTTCTTTATTTAAATCGTTTGATACCCTCATCACCTTACTCTTATCTATGTTCACTTTTAACTTTCTACCTTTACACACTCTCCCAAACTCGTCCACTAACCTTTGCAACTTTTCTTTAGAATCTCCCATAAGCACAGTATCATCAGCAAAAAGTAACTGTGTCAACTCCCATTTTGCATTTAATTCTCCATAATTTAATCCCATCCCTCTCCCCAACACCCTAGCATTTACTTCTTTTACAACCCCATCTATAAATATATTAAACAACCATGGTGACATTACACATCCCTGTCTAAGACCTACTTTTACCGGGAAGTAATCTCCTCTCTCCTACACACCTAACCTGAGCCTCACTATCCTCATAAAAACTCTTTACAGCCTTCAGTAACTTACTACCTATTCCATACACTTGCAACATTTGCCACATTGCTCCCCTATCCACTCTATCATATGCCTTTTCTAAATCCATAAATGCAATAAAAACTTCTCTACCTTTATCTAAATACTGTTCACATATAGCTTCACTGTAAACACTTGATCTACACATCCCCTACCCACTCTAAAGCCTCCTTGCTCATCTGCAGTCCTACTCTCTGTCTTACCTCTAATTCTTTCAATAATAACCCTGCCATACACTTTACCTGGTATACTCAGTAAACTTATTCCCCTATAATTTTTACACTCTCTTTTATCCCCTTCCCTTTATATAAAGGAACTATACATGCTCTCTGCCAATCCCTAGGTACCTTCCCTCTTTCATACATTTATTAAACAAAAATACCAACCACTCCAGCACTATATTTCCCCTGCTTTTAACATTTCTGTCATGATTCCGTCAATTCCAGCTGCTGTACCCCTTTCATTCTACGTAATGCCTCACGCACCTCCCCCACCTCACATCCTGCTCTTCTTCACTCCTAAACGATGTTGTACCTCCCTGACCAGTACATGAAATTACCGCCTCCCTCTTTTCATCGACATTTAAAAGTTCCTCAAAATATTCCGCCATCTACCCAATACCTCCAGCTCCCCATCTACTAACTCCCCTACTCTGTTTTTAACTGACAAATCCATTCGTTCCCTAGGCTTTCTTACCTTGTTTATCTCACTCCAAAATTTTTCTTGTTTTCAGCAAAATTTCTTGACAGAGCCTCTCCCATTCTTTCATCCGCTCTTCTTTTGCACTCTCTCACCACTCTCTTCACCTTTCTTTTACTCTCCATATACTCTGCTCTTCTATTAACACTTCTGTTTTGTAAAAACCTCTCATAAGCTACCTTTTTCTCTTTTATCACACCCTTTACTTCTTCATTCCACCACTCACTCCTCTTTCCTCCTGCACCCACCCTCCTATAGCCACAAACTTCTGCCCCACATTTTAATACTGCATTTTTAAAACTATCCCAACTCTCTTCAACCCCCCCACTACTCCTACTTGCACTAGCCCACCTTTCTGCCAATAGTTGCTTATATCTCACCCTAACTTCCTCCTCCCTTAGTTTATACACTTTTACCTCTCTCTTACTTGCTGTTGCCATTTTCTTTTTGTCCCATCTACCTTTTACTCTAACTGTAGCTACAACCAAATAATGATCTGATATATCCGTTGCCCCTCTATAAACATGTACATCCTGAAGCCTACTCATCAACCTTTTATCCACCAATACATAATCCAACAAACTACAGTGGTACCTCGACTTACGATGGTCCCCAAACACACCCTTTTATGTAAGTTTATTTTTTTAAATGCTTTTGTAAGTGTAATTTTGGGGGTCTAAACGGACTAGTCTATTTTACATCATTTCTTAAGGAGATAAATTCGTTTGGTAATGGCACTTGAACAGCATTCTGGAATGAAAAAATATCGTAAGTCGAGGTACCACTGTACTTTCCTTACGTGCTATATCATACCTTGTATATTTATTTATCCTCTTTTTCATAAAATATGTATTACTTATTACCAAACCTCTTTCTACACATAGCTCAATTAATGGTTCCCCATTTACATTTACCCCTGGCACCCCAAATTTATCTACTACTCCATCCACAACATTTTTACCCACTTTAGCATTAAGATCCCCAACCACAATTACTCTCTCACTTGGTTCAAAACTCCCCACACACTCACTCAACATTTCCCAAAATCTCTCTCTCTCCTCTACACTTCTCTCTTCTCCAGGTGCATAAACACTTACTATAACCCACTTTTCACATCCAACCTTTATTTTACTCCACATAATCCTTGAATTTATACATTTATATTCCTTCTTTACCTGCCATAACTGATTATTCAACATTATTGCCACTCCTTCTTTAGCTCTAACTCTATTTGATCTAATCCCATTTATTTCTCCCCACTGAAACTCTCCTACCCCCTTCAGCTTTGTCTCACTTAAAGCCAGGACATCCAGCTTCTTTTCATTCATAACATCTACAATCATCTCTTTCTTATCATTCGCACAACATCCACGCACATTCAAACATCCCACTTTGACGGTTTTCTTCTTCTTCTTTTTAGTAAGCTATACAGGAAAAGTGGTTACTAGCCCATTGTTCCCGGCATTTTAGTTGACTTTTACAACACGCATGGCTTACGGAGGAAAGATTCTTATTCCACTTAGTGTGACCTAAGTGTAAGTAGAAGTAGCAAGACGTACCTGAAATCTTGCATGTTTATGAGACAGAAAAAAGACACCAGCAATCCTACCATCATGTAAAACAGTTTCAGGTTTCTGTTTCACAGTCACCTGGCAGGATGGTAGTACCTTCCTGGGTGGTTGCTGTCTACCAACCTACTACCTATGTGTGTTTGTATAAAAACTACATGCTGAATAACCCACATGGGTTATTATTGAGCATTGACAGGTGTTCATTGCACTTTCGTTAGTTATTCATAAAAACACATCTTGGGCTTATACAATTGTACATATCTTACGTATTTGTGCAAACATACATTTTTATGTGTACCATCATTCGTTCTCTGAAAGGTACTGAGTTGTAAAGAATGTGTAAGCTAGAGGAAATTCTTGAGGGGGGTATGATCATGACATACTAAATACTCTGGGGCAGATAGGGTAGACAAGGGTGGGCCCTTTACCAGGGATGAAGGAAGAGGAAGGGAAATCAGAAAACATTTCTTAAATAGCATGAACTTGATAATGATACATTGGAAATAGACTCAATACGAAGATTCAAGAACAGATATGCCTTATTTTATGACGAACAAGACACTTTGGTGTCGAGGACTATCCCTTCCTCCCCAAGACTCTGGGTAAATGTACGAGACTTATTTTGGGAGGGGTGTAAGCATGCCTCTGGCAAGACAGTGATGGTATTGTAAGCATGCCTCTGGCAAGACAGTGATGGAGTGAATGATAATGAAAGTTTTTCTTTTTTTGGGCCACCCTGCCTTGGTGGGAAAAGGCTGAAGTGTTAATAATGAAAAAAATACAATATATCTCATATAAACATGAGTTTAACATCGTAGACCATTTTTAATATATACTATATATTAACTCTTACATTTATTATACTTTATTGGATATATTGGCATGTTACATGTTTACAACTTGTGTTATTTATGTTTTGGTAATGTGGTTAAAACTTTAATTCTGTAGTGATCCTGTATTGTTTTTTATTATGCAGGGGCAAGTGGTGGCTATTGTGGGTCGCGTTGGGTCAGGAAAGACGTCCATCATCAATGCATTATTGGCTGAGATGACCAAATCTCATGGAGTTGTGGCAGTGGCAGCACTTCACAATGGTTAGTGTTTCTGTTATCCTGTTATCTGATATTTACATTGAGATGTTGCTAGGCAGAAAAGAATAAGAGTCAGCCAAATCCAAGCAATGGCAATAAATATAGAAATATGGAAGATCTGAGCTGTGAAGCTCAGATCTCCCATAGTATGGGGCTCTGAGCCTATCTTAGAAGCATATGAAACATTAAGGAATTAATTCATTCACTTGCCAAGATTTTACATGTGGTGGCAGTCATTCTTTGCTGTGCCTCAAATATAGAGAGATTCAGATAAATCATTTTGTCAAACCTTAGTTCTGGAGGTAGAAGAGTGAGGTTGGGTCTGTGCCCTTTTTGGAAAGATAGTTAAGTGATAGTAATAGTGTAAAAGTGATAGCAAGCATGTGTGAGCGTGTTAGATAGGACTGAATGGAGACGAATGGTTTTTGGGACCTGACGAGCTGGTGGAGTGTGAGCAGGGTAACATTTTGTGAAGGGATTCAGGGAAACCAGTTAATTGATTTAGAGTCCTGGAAATGGGAAGTACAATGCCTGCACTTTAAAGGAGGGGTCTGGAATAGTGACAGCTGGGAGGGACTTATTCTCAGCTGTCGTATCTGAGCGCCTCTGCAAAGACAGTGATTATATATGAGTGTGGTGAAAGTGTTGAATGATGATGAAAGTATTTTCTTTTTGAGGATTTTCTTTCTTTTTGGGTCACCCTGCCTCGGTGAGAGATGGCCGACTTGTTGAAAGAAAAAAAATAGTGTACAGGTGCTTCTCGAATTACGATGGTGTTCCAATGAACCCATCATGAATTGAATATGAATGTGATTTGATAAATAAGTAAATAAATAACTACTTCCCACCTGGATGTGGGAAGTACAGTGCTGTTTAGAGTAACATTTAACTGTCATATCTGTGTGCCTCTGGTAAGTCAGTAATAGTGTGAATGATGATGAAAGTGTTTCTTTTTAGACTAAAGAATGTACAGTACTGAATGTGTAATGCTATTGCACCATCGTAAAGTCAAAAATTGTAAGTCAAACCATTATAAAGTGAGGAGCATCTATATGTTTCCTTCATAGGGACACCCCATCTTGGTGGGTAATAACATATTTTAATTGAAAACTTAATACAGTGGTACCCCGACTTACGATATTTTTTCATTCCAGAATGCTGTTCAAGTGCCATTACCAAACGAATTTATCTCCATAAGAAATGATGTAAAATAGACTAGTCCTTTTAGACCCCCAAAATTACACTTACAAAAGCATTTAAAAAAAAAACTTACATAAAAGGGTGTGTTTGGGGACCATCGTAAGTCGGGGTACCACTGTATATTTATTTCTTAGTATCAGTTACTCTTTGACTGGATGTTACAGCTCAATCATTTATTGCAGATGCAAAAGACACTTTAGTTTAATACATATTAGTTTCTTTCAGGTTTTGGCCTTGCAACACAACGTCCGTGGATTCAAAATGGATCAATCAAAGATAATATTCTTTTTGGCAGCAGTTTAGACATCACTCGATATAGGTAAATGGATTTGAATGTTTGTACAATTTGCATGTTTGTGATAATCCTGGTCAGGCTTACAGTATAAAACTTATGAAATGCAGTTTTGAATAATTGGTAATTTTCTTCTGCAATTTTCATGTCCTATTACAAAAATAATCAGCATAGATTTCATTATAGCATCAATAATGAGCCTTAACTAATGTCAGCACTTCTTTTACAGAACTGTGCTGTCAGTCTGTGCTTTGGATGAGGATCTCTATGGTCTTCCTCTAAGAGACAACACACTCTGTGGTGAAAATGGATCATCATTAAGTGGTGGCCAGAAGGCTCGCGTTGCTCTGGCTCGTGCAGTCTATCAGGTAGGTTGCCCTCTACATTTTGTATGGTTTATCTGGAGGTGGGAAGTACAGTGCCTGCACACAGGAAGGGGCTGAGAGCAGTTTGGAACACACTTCTGATGACTCATGAAATCGTATAACACGATTACAAACAAACCCCAGTACAGGTAGGGTTAGAACCCATGGCAAGGGAGTCATAAAACTCCAGGCTAGCGCATAAACCACTTCTGGTGTGTTGAGCTGTTGGAGTGTGAGCAAGGCATTTGCTGTTTGGAGGGACTTCGGAACTGTCATATCTGTGTGCCTATGGTAAGACATTGATAGTATGAATGATGGTGAAAGTGTTTCATTTTCAGATCACACTTCCCCAGCGGGAGATGGCCAGTGTTTTAAAAAAAAGTATGTAATATTACAGTACTTTTCTGCCGTGGCAGTAAGTGGCCTGTGTGTTAACAATTGTCATGTTTATGGAGCGTGTCTAAACAGTAATCTATTGTTTTGCTTTGTATAGTTAGTCTTTTATTAATTTAAAGTGTACACAAGATACCAAAAATGCTTATTAACGATAACTTTTTTAACTTGCAGAACAAAAGCATTTACCTGCTTGATGATGTTTTGTCTGCCGTTGACGGTCCAGTAGCCCAGCACATCATGCAACACTGTATCCATGGGTTCTTGGCAGGCAAAACAGTGTTGCTTGCCACTAACAATGTCAGTCTCCTTACTAAGACTGACTGGATCATTAATGTACAGAATGGCACTGTTGAATCTCAAGGTAAGACTATTATTAAATACAGGCTGTGCTACTGTAGGGCCTCACTTATACTGCAGGTTAGGTTCTGGGCTACTGCTGTAAAGCAAATATTGCTGTAAAGTGAAACATGGCCCTTTTTTTCACTTTCAAATGCATGTTTACACTATCATATTAAGTGAGCAGTATAGCTAGGCCTAAAAAAGCATATACAATACACACATTACTTACCTTAAAATATTTTTGTCCTTAGCTTTTAGTGAGTAGTGAATATATTTATTGTAGGAAGTCTGAATAAATGAAGAATGGGCATAATTGAAAACTGCTTCATTAGCAAAATACTGTAAAGTGGGGCCCCTCCTGTACAGGTTTTAAATATTCACAAATTTTAGTCATTGCAGTGAAATCAGTATACAGGTTTGGAAGTAATAATTTTATAAGTTGGGAAGTAAAACTCAAAGATTTACTAAAAATACTGGTTGGACCAATTTTGTATCCTAGATAGCAAATGGCAGATGTGTTGAAAATTCTAACCACATTCCTTCAAACCAATTTCAATACTATTATTTGTTGCAGGACCTCCAGCAGTTATTTTACCAAAGCTGCTGTCAGGAGAGGAACTGTCAGATGACTGGTGGGACGAGGCAACAGATCCTAAGTTATCCGGGACCATCAATCGCAGACTCTCCGTGGATATATTCGCTACAGGATATGGAAGGAGCATCGAATCATCACATAGGGTATGACAAATGATGTGTTCAGCATATTACGTATAATCATGATAGATAAGACCGACTCGGAGTAAAGTCATTGTCTTAAGAGCCTTTCTTTTAATAATTTTAAATTTGATCCTAGTTTTTCAAAATTAAGGGAATATGACAAACACATTGTTTTACATGATGGTAGGATTGCTGGTGTCTTTTTTCTGTCTCATAAACATGCAAGATTTCAGGTACGTCTTGCTACTTCTACTTACACTTAGGTCACACTACGCAAACATGTACACATTTATTGTATACACACTCATCTGAGTTTTCTTTGATTTTATCTTAATAGTTCTTGTTCTTATTGCTTTTCCCTTTCATATCCATGGGGAAGTGGAATAAGAATCTTTCCTCCGTAAGCCATGCGTGTTGTAAAAGTCAACTAAAATGCCGGGAACAATGGGCTAGTAACCACTTTTCCTGTATAGCTTACTAAAAAGAAGAAGAAGAAAACCGTCAAAGTGGGATGTTTGAATGTGCGTGGATGTTGTGCGAATGATAAGAAAGAGATGATTGTAGATGTTATGAATGAAAAGAAGCTGGATGTCCTGGCTTTAAGTGAGACAAAGCTGAAGGGGGTAGGAGAGTTTCAGTGGGGAGAAATAAATGGGATTAGATCAAATAGAGTTAGAGCTAAAGAAGGAGTGGCAATAATGTTGAATAATCAGTTATGGCAGGTAAAGAAGGAATATAAATGTATAAATTCAAGGATTATGTGGAGTAAAATAAAGGTTGGATGTGAAAAGTGGGTTATAGTAAGTGTTTATGAGTGTGGTGAAAGTGTTGAATGATGATGAAAGTTTTTTCTTTTTGGGGATTTTCTTTCTTTTTGGGTCACCCTGCCTCGGTGGGAGACGGCCGACTTGTTAAAAAAAAAAAAAAAAAATTTAAGATATTTCCTGTCAGTATTGTTTTCTGTTATATTATATTTTAAGCTCTAGTGTCACAATTACAGTGGTGTCAGTCAGCCCTCACAAGGAGAGGTGAGGATGTTACAGTTTCGAGAGTCATCTGAATTGTGATGTCAGCACACTTCTGGCAAGACAGCAATTGAATGAATGATGGTGGAGGTTTCCTTTTTTATGTCACTCTACCTACCTACCTCCTATCAGCAGAATAAATAGAAATATAAGTTTATTTCAACATGATACATTGTATACACAGAAATGGGTGATGCTTGAATGCTTTTGTTTTGATAATCAAATAATATCATTACAGATAAATAATTTAAAGTAACTACAATAAAACCAATATTGAATAACATCTAATACTTGTAATAACTTATAAGCAGAATATACTGAAGAAGTGACTTGGCGAAGCTTGAGTGGTGCAGTCTACTGGACTTACATTTCAGCAGTGGGTGGATTGCTCGCGGTTGCAATCTTTATTGCCATTATACTAATGCAGACCTCCCGCAACCTCACTGACATGTGGCTGGCACACTGGGTGTCACATGCTACTGCTGGAAATAGGTATGTATGTAGTGTGTGTGTAAGTGGTGTGTATCATAAGAATATTTAGATATTACCATGCGTTTCGTAAAGGGAGACTAAAATGCCAGGAGCAAGGGGCTAGTAACCCTGCCTCAGTGGGAGACGGCCTGTGTGTTAAAAAAAATATACAGTGGACCCCCGAGTAACGAACAAAATTCATTCCAGAAGCCTGCTCAAGTGCCATTACCGAACAAATTTACTCCCTTAAGAAATACAGTGGTACCCCGACTTACGATGGTCCCCAAACACACCCTTTTATGTAAGTTGATTTTTTTAAATGCTTTTGTAAGTGTAATTTTGGGGGTCTAAAAGGACTAGTCTATTTTACATCATTTCTTATGGAGATAAATTCGTTTGGTAATGGCACTTGAACAGCATTCTGGAATGAAAAAATATCGTAAGTCGGGGTACCACTGTAATGTCAAGTAGGTTAGTCCATTTCAGACCCCCAAAAATACACTTACAAAAGCACTTACAATAGTATTATACTTACAGAATTGTACGATTTCCGGGGTGTTCGTTACTCGGGGGTCCACTGTACTATAGGCATTAGTTAAATGTAAAAATACATTTTTTTTTTTTTTTTTAAACAAGTCGGCCGTCTCCCACCGAGGCAGGGTGACCCAAAAAGAAAGAAAATCCCCAAAAAGAAAATACTTTCATCATCATTCAACACTTTCACCACACTCATACATAATCACTGTCTTTGCAGAGGAGCTCAGATACGACAGCTCAGAAAAGTCCCTCCCAGCTGTCACTATCTCAGACACCTCCTATAAAGTGCAGGCATTGTACTTCCCATTTCCAGGACTCAAGTCCAACTAAATCAATTAACTGGTTTCCCTGAATCCCTTCACAAAATGTTACCCTGCTCACACTCCAACAGATCGTCATACAAGTGAATAATAGTGATGGATTGGCATTGTGCTATATACAGTTTATTTGTAAATTTGTTACAAACCGGCCATATCCCACCGAGGCAGGGTGGCCCATGAAGAAAAACGAAAGTTTCTCTTCTTAACCCTTTACCAGGCCAGGTGTGCCTCATATTTGATTCTGCCATAGAGGTATTAGGCGCCTAAAATAAATAAACTTGACAAATGAACAAAAATAAATATGTCTTAGAATTGCTTATATTATCAGAATATAGGTTGCAAATGTTGCAGTGTCTCAAATTTGATGCGTGGCCTGGTAAAGGGTTAAATTTAGAAATATATATAGGAGAAGGGGTTACTAGCCCCTTGCTCCTGGCATTGTAGTCTCCTCTTACGACATGCATAGCATCACCTTTTCGTGTTCATAAATATTTTAAATTTTATAAATTCATAGGGAAGTGCTAAACCTGTAAGGGTCATAGAGTGCATAGAAAATGCTTCAGGTTATGTCTGAGGGAGGGGTTGCACAAGTTTAACGTTGCTTTTTCTTTGCAGCTCAGGTTTGTCTTTGTTCGTTGATGGGAGTATAACTTCATGGACAGATACAGGAACTAAACCCGTTCCCTCAAAATTAGCGAGCTCAATTACGGATAATATGCACTGGTTTACTTCCATCAACCCCATGAATCAGGTACAGATAATGACATTTGCAATTACAGACTAAAGATTATAAAATGAGTGAAATTTCAATTTGTGTTTGAACAATTCACAACAAAATTACTAACTTGACAAATAATTTTTTCCACTAAAATTAATATATTTTTCTTTGAAAAGCATGAATTAAGAGTAAAAGTGCTAATCATGTACTTTTTAATGAACGTTTTAAATCTATAACTTTAAAAAATTATATAAAAGAACAAGAGATAGTTGTTTGACCTTTTTCAAAGGGTGAATGATGACCCCCAGACATACTGAAACGTCTAAAGATTTTACCATTTTTTGATTAGTTGTGAGTTTGTATATTAACTTGAACCCCTCAAGTTAAAATCTATATCACAAACTTAGCAACACATTTGTGTACCAAATTGCATATGCATTTTGCTCCTTTGAACGAATAAGAATATGTATACGTATTTCTCAACAGTTTCTGGCCGCACAAGGATTATCCAAGTCTGATCCTTCTTCAAATGTAGATCCCAGCACCAAGTTCTACCTTACTGTTTATGGTATTTTGGCAGCTTCTAACTCTATCTTTACACTGATGAGAGCTTTCCTCTTTGCCTATGGTGGTATCTGCGCTGCTAAATTCCTCCACAGACAACTTCTGGATGCTGTTCTTTATGTAAGTGTTTGATGTGTTTATGTGATGAAACTAATTATCTTGTGGTTAAATTTGAGGATTTCAAATTTAATATTATGATATGTAATATTAGGGCTTAATAATGGTGGCCTGAAGTAAACCTTTGTTACGAAGGACTTAGGAGTGGTATGTCTGCAGATTATGTTATTTAAACACTTTGGCTACTGAATCAGCAGTTTTATCTGCGATTGGCACTGACTCAGTATCATGTGAAATGGTCTACCATCACACACACACTAATTGATCAACCAGACTGTTGTTACCTGCAGGGCTACAGAGCTGTCACAGCTTGGCACTTTAAGCACCTCCTGCAAGGACTTGCATAATTTCTTTTTCAAAAAATATTCTAGAGATAGAGTGGACCCCCGGATTTCGTACTGCTCCCAACTCGAACAATTATTTAAGTGTATTTTTGTAAGTGCTTTTGTAAGTATATTTTTGGGGGTCTTAACGGACTAATCTAATTTACATTATTCCTTATGGGAACAAATACGTTCGGTAACGGCACTCAAACAGCATTCTGGAACAAATTATGGCCGATAACGGGGGTCCACTGTATTTATAAAACCTTTATAAGTAGAAGGTCAGTAAGGTATTTTAGTGTGCATATTAGGGACCTGCCTCATCTCTTTTCCATGGAAAAGTGGTTTGTTGTGTTCCTATTCATTGTGATTATTTATCAGTGTACATGAGCACCAACAGATGAACTTTAATTGAATTCTAAGTGTTAGAAAGATAATTTAAGTTTCTAACATTGAGTTTTAAATATCCTGTTTTCATTTCTCTACAGGCCAAGATTTCATTCTTCGATAACAACCCAATGGGTCGCATCCTCAACAGATTTTCGTCCGATCTCTACACAGTAGATGACTCTCTACCCTTTCAGATGAACATATTCTTTTCCCAGGTTTTTGGACTAATAGGTAAGCAAGAATATTGCTTATTGATATTAAGGATTTATATTTAAGTAATTAATGTATTACTCTTTTTTATTGAAACTTGGAAAACGTGGGTATTATATTGTATTAGTGTTGCAAATAGAAAAATAAAAAACATTGCGTGAGGGTGTTAGACAGGTGTGAGTGGAGGCAAATAGTTTTTATGACTTGATGAGCTGTTGGAGTAACATTTATGGAGGGATTCAGACCTGAGTCTTGTGCTTTGAAGGAGGGGTGGAGGTATGTTACAGTTTTTGAACTGTAGTATAGGTACACCTCTGGCAAGACAGTGATGGAGTGAGTGATGATGAAAGTGTTTCGTCTTTTTCAGGTCACCCTGCCTCGCTAGGAAATGGCTGATGTGTTAACAATAATATAAAACAGAGATGAATCAGTTAATTGATAACTATAAATTGTTGAAATTGAGCTTATAGATTGTAAAATTTATTGGAATAATTTAGTAATAATGATTTTATTTAAATAATACAAACTGCATTTTTAGTTCCAGAATATAATTTCATATATTTTTTATCGCATAGGTTCCGTAGTGGTGACCATGTATGGTATGCCATGGATTACATTGTTGTACATTCCACTGGCCTTCGTGTATTACACCATCCAAAACTATTACCGGCATACCTCTCGGGATCTAAAGCGACTCCATGCTGTTTCCCTCTCACCCTTGTATGCACACTTCACGGAAACTCTGCAGGGTCTTCCTGTAATTCGTGCCATGAGAGCTGTGCATAGGCAAGTATTGTATACATTATCATTATTATTATTCAGAGGGCTGAGGGAGGGTTGTTAAGGTGGGTTGATCATTTAAAAATGATGGAATAAGAGGGTGTATAAATCTGGGGTTCAAGGAAGGAGGGGTAGAGGTCTTTTCTCTAGGGCAGATATATATGTGGTTTTTATGGCTTGACATGCCATTAGAGTGTGAGCAAGGTCAAATTTATGAAGGGAGTCAGGAAAACTGATTAGTCGGCGAAAAGTACAGTGCCTTCACTGAAGGAGGGATGGGAATGTTTGTGCACTTATGACAAGACAGCTATTGATTGAATGATGGTGAATGTTTCCTTTTTTGGGCCAGTGTTAAAAATATTATGGGAAAGCAATCAGCCCATATTTGTGTATCTGAAAATCCCAGACTTACAAGGACTATCTTTTATACTTTTCGTACTTTGCATGTACTCTCAGACTTTAGTTATGTATATTGCCCTAATGAACTTGATGATGTATGCAGATTCAGTGTACGAGCAGATAATCTCCTGGAGGTGAGCCAGCGTGCGCAGTTTGATATCCAGATTGCCTCACAGTGGCTGAACTTAAGACTGCAGCTGATTGGACTCTCTATGTTGGCAGGGGTGTCAGTTCTTGCCCTCCTTCAGCACAACTTTGGAGTCGTTGATGCAAGTGAGTAATACTGAACAAGAGCTGAACTCTTGAGGTCCATGTGTGTAATATTCATGCTTGAACTCTTTGTTCATTCATCCATGTACAAACATAGGCTACTCTCCTACATTAATAGTTTGATCATGTAGATAAAAGTGTGAGGCAGTGTGTGGGTTGCTTTGAGGAACAATTGTAAGGAGGATATTAGAGATATCCAGAGATGGGGGTATGGACATATGTGACATGCTTTTGTAATGGGAGACATTACAGGTAGATGGAGAACAGTTGATGAGATCATCTTAGGTACAGTTGCAATTACATATACAGTGGTACCTCGACTTACGATATTTTTTCATTCCAGAATGCTGTTCAAGTGCCATTACCAAACGAATTTATCCCCATAAGAAATGATGTAAAATAGACTAGTCCTTTTAGACCCCCAAAATTACACTTACAAATACATTTAAAAAAATAAACTTACATAAAAGGGTGAGTTTGGGGACCATCGTAAGTCGAGGTACCACTGTATCTGTTATTATGTAGTATTCTCTTCTGGATCTTGTATGTATTATTAGCATGTAATTAACAATTCCAGGCCTGGTTGGTTTGGTGATATCTTATGCCCTGACGGTGAGCAGTTTTCTTAATAACGTTGTCGGGTCGCTCACTGAAACGGAACGAGAGCTGGTTAGCGTAGAGCGAGTCCACCAATATCTGAAAGGGACGGAACCAGAGCGACGGGAAGGCACCATCCTTCCGCCACTTGGTTGGCCGAGTCATGGCTTGATCAGGTTCCACAATGTCTACTTGAGATATCAGTTAGTATAATATCTTTATTTACATGACAAAAAATGAGAAGGGAAGAAATTATCAAATGAAGTGAAAATAAAAAAAAATTATTTTAAAACATTCATAATTGTTATAAAATTAAGAGACTTTTATTTCATGCATTTTGAAAAGCTTCTGGTTCAAGGCAAGATTATTAAATGTGATTATTATTTTATGGTAACAAAACCCCATACTGCTGTTGTGAATAGAAAATAAATCCAAAATTTAAATAAACTTTCTCCTTTCAGGTCCCATAACCCATATGCACTCAAAAAAGTGAACTTCGAAATTGGTACATCAGAGAAAGTTGGAATAATAGGTCGAACTGGAGCTGGGAAGAGCTCCATATTTGTGGCATTATTCCGTTTGGTGGAGCTGAGCCGGGGACACATCTTCGTGGATAATGTGGATATCTCAAAATTAAGCCTTAAAAAATTAAGGTATTACAGCTTATTTTATGTAATCTGATATAATACCATGAATAATATTCAGTAGTGTTACTGAAGTGGGTTGTAGAAAGTAATAAACAGATTAATCATCACTTAGTTATGCAGTGATAATTTTCATATACTACTTTAACCCTTAAACTGTCCACACGTAGATATACGTTCGCGTGCGTACTGCTCCGAACGTAGATCTACGTTTTTTTTCAAATGCTTTAAACCTTACCACGATAAGCCTGAGTGGCCTAGAGATTAGAGAATGGGTCTGTGCACTCAGTGTGTGCAGTATTACAACATGCGGGAATGACAAACAAAATGCACTCTTCATTTTAAAGAAAAAGAACAATTCATTTTTTTCTCAAAATATTCGGTCAGCTACGCACGTGAACGTATATCTACGTGTGGACAGTTTAAGGGTTAATTATTATTATTCTTCTTTCAACAAACTGGCCGTTTCCCAAAAAGAAAAACTAAAGTTTCTCTTTTTAACTTTAGTAATGTATACAGGAGAAGGGGTTCTTTATTATTACTGGAGAAGGGTTTCTTAATTATTATTACTGGAGAAGGTGTTCTTAATTATTATTACTGGAGAAGGGGTTCTTAATTATTATTACTGGAGAAGGTGTTCTTAATTATTATTACTGGAGAAGGGGTTCTTAATTATTATTACGTACTGGCTTGAGTCCTGGAAATGGGAAGTACAATGCCTGCACTTTAAAGGAGGGGTCTGAGATAGTGACAGCTGGGAGGGACTTTTCTCAGCTGTAGTATCTGAGCTCCTCTGCAAAGACAGTGATTATGTATGAGTGTGGTGAAAGTGTTGAATGATGATGAAAGTTTTTTCTTTTTGGGGATTTTCTTTCTTTTTGGGTCACCCTGCCTCGGTGGGAGACGGCCGACTTGTTGAAAAAAAAAAAAAAAAAAAACTGGCTTAATGATATTTTTTTTTATTAACACATCGGCTGTTTCCCACCAAGGCAGGGTGGCCTGAAAGAGAAAAACTTTCATCATCATTCACTCCATCACTGTCTTGCCAGAGGCGCACTTACACTACAGTTATAAAACTACAACATTAACACCCCTCCTTCAGAGTGCAGGCACTGTACTTCCCATCTCCAGGACTCAAGTCCCAGCAACTAAAATGCCGGGAGCAAGGGGCTAGTAACCCCGTCTCCTGTATGAATTATTAAATTTAAAAAGAAAAGACTTGGTGGGATACAGCCAGTTCGTTGGAAAAAAAAAAAGTCGTATTAATGCGCACATGTGCATTTAACATTATATGAAGTCAGTATTGTCCTGTTCCTGTGATTTTTTTTGTTGTACTAATACTTTTTGCACTAATGTCTCTCAGATCCATCATGGCCATAGTAACCCAAGACTCACTCCTGTTTAGCGGAACCGTCCGAGAGAATTTAGATCCCTGTGGGGATTCCCTAGACACTCAGATATGGCATGCCATACAGCTGTGTCATCTAACGACGCTGGTGCAAAACATGGGTGGATTAGAGGCTCGCATAGAGGAAGCAGGACGAGCAATGTCATCAGGGGAGAGACAGCTGTTCTGCCTAGCCCGGGCATTACTCTGCCGCACCAAGGTACGTACTACCATGGAATGACCACTGTTTGTGAACTTTACTTCAATTTGTCGCATATTTTTGACCCTGTATTTGGAGGAAGGGGGTAAAAGAGGTTTTAGGGGCTTGAGCATCCAGCAGGCTTGTGAGAGCATGTTAGGAGTGAATGAAGACAAGTGGTTTTAAATGGACAAGCTGTCCAAGCATGAGCAAGGTAACTTTTATGAAGGGATTTGGTGAAACTGGTTAGTCAGACTTGAAGGTGGGGTAGGCACGTCAGCCTACTTCTGAAAAGACAGTAGTAGAGTGAATTATGGTTAATATATTTTCTGTGGATTACTATGCAATGGTGAGAGATACCCACTGAGTTAAAAAAAAATATGATTTCAGGTACTACTGGGTTGAAACAAGCTGTAGGGTGTCTGGTAGAGTTATTATTGAAAGAATTAAGAGTAAAACAGAAAGCAGGATAGCAGATGAACAAGGGGGCTTTAGGAAAGGTAGGGGGTGTGTAGACCAAGTGTTTACAGTGAAACATATAGGTGAACAGTATTTGGATAAGGGTAAAGATGTTTTTGTGGCATTTATGGATTTGGAAAAGGCGTATGATAGGGTAGATAGGGAGGCAATGTGGCAGATGTTGCAGGTGTATGGAATAGGAGGAAGGTTACTGAAAGCAGTGAAGAGTTTTTATGAGGATAGTGAGGCTCAGGTTAGAGTGTGTAGGAGGGAAGGGGACTATTTCCCAGTAAAAGTGGGCCTTAGACAAGGATGTGTGATGTCACCGTGGTTGTTCAATATATTTATAGATGGGGTTGTAAGAGAAGTGAATGCGAGGGTCTTGGCAAGAGGTGTTGGGCTAAAAGATAAAGAAGCAAATACAAAGTGGGAGTTGTCACAGTTGCTTTTTGCTGATGACACTGTGCTTTTGGGAGATTCTGAAGAGAAGCTGCAGAGGTTGGTGGATGAATTTGGTAGGGTGTGTAAAAGAAGAAAATTGATAGTGAATATAGGAAAGAGTAAGGTGATGAGGATAACAAAAGAATAGGTGACGAAAGATTGGATATCAGATTGGAGGGAGAGAGTATGGAGGAGGTGAATGTATTCAGATATTTGGGAGTGGACATGTCGGCGGATGGATCTATGAAGGATGAGGTGAATCATAGAATTGATGAGGGGAAAAGGGTGAGTGGAGCACTTCGGAGTCTGTGGAGACAAAGAACCTTGTCCATGGAAGTAAAGAGGGAATGTATGGAGTATAGTTATACCAACGCTCTTATATGGGTGTGAAGCATGGGTGATGAATGTTGCAACGAGGAGAAGGCTGGAGGCAGTGGAGATGTCATGTCTGAGGTCAATGTGTGGTGTGAATATAATGCAGAGAATTCGGGGTTTGGAAATTAGGAGGAGGTGCGGATTACCAAAACGATTGTCCAGAGAGCTGAGGAGGGTTGTTGAGGTGGTTTGGACATGTAGAGAGAATGGAACGAGACAGAGTGACTTCGAGAGTGTATAAATCTGTAGTGGAGGGAAGGCGGGGTAGGGGTCGGCCTAGGAAAGGTTGGAGGGAGGGGTAAAGGAAGTTTTGTGTGCGAGGGCTTGGACTTCCAGCAAGCATGTGTGAGCGTATTTGATAGGAGTGAATGGAGGCATATGATTTTTAATACTTGACGTGCTGTTGGAGTGTGAGCAAAGTAACATTTATGAAGGGATTCAGGGAAACCGGCAGGCCGGACTTGAGTTCTGGAGATGGGAAGTACAGTGCCGGCACTCTGAAGGAGGGGTGTTAATGTTGCAGTTTTATAACTGTTGTGTAAAGCACCCTTCTGGCAAGACAGAGATGGAGTGAATGATGATGAAAGTTTTTCTTTTTCGGGCCACCCTGCCTTGGTGGGAATCGGCCGATGTGTTAATAAAAAATAAAAAAAAAATTAGCATACAGGAGTATTAGATTCGACTGAGTTGACATGAGTGGTCTTTTTTTTATTTGATATGCTGCTGAGTGTGATACCTAATTAATTTGGTGTTTTGGCTCCAATTTCTTGGAGCCAAAGGCATCAACCTTGAATGGTTGGGTGGGGATGCGATGGCTTAGTGGTTGAAAATCAGATGTCTGTACCCTTCTAGAAGGTTAGCTAGAGAGCAGTATTACTCAATCACTTGGGTATTTATTGATTGGAATTTTCATCTATCTACTTTGCACAGATTGTGTGTATAGATGAAGGGACCTCACAGCTGGACAATGAAACTGATGAGCAGATTCAACAAACTATCCGTAGTGCCTTCCGTAACAAGACAGTTTTGATCATTGCTCATCGTGTACACACTGTCCGTGACTGTGATACGTGAGTTCAGCCAATTGTAGTACTATAAGTATTTTAATAATGATTATCATTAACTTTTTGATTGAATTCAGTAGAAACACTGAGAAATTTGTGTTCTAGAGTAACAATTCCAAAACATCCTTGTATTTACTTCCCTTTATTCTGGAAGATCTTATGTAAAATCTTCTGTTAAGTTTCCACCAACTTTTAATTTCTGAAAAATCTAAAAAGTTTACTAGATTGATTTTGTTATGCAGTAAAATCTTAGTGTGACAATTATGTGCTTTCAAACCCATGTATACCTTATATACATTAAGTATAAAGTACAGTAGGGCCCCTATATCCACTGATTTGATATCTACGGTTTCAGTTATCCACGGTTTACTTTGGCCCAAGATAACCTTAATTTTGCTTAATAATGGCCCCAGAGTGCAAAAGTAAGAGAAGGTGACAGTTCTTCAAAGCCTAAGAGAAGCCGTGAAATGTTTACCATCAGTGAAAAGTTGTTAATTCTAGACATTTAGCATAATTTATCATAGGTATGGGGAAGTGGAACAGAATTCTTCCTCCGTAAGCCATACGTGTCGTAAGAGGCGACTAAAATGCCGGGAGCAAGGGGCTAGTAACCCCTTCTCCTGTATATTTTACTAAATGTAAAAGAAGAAACTTTCGTTTTTCCTTTTGGGCCACCTTGCCTCGGTGGGAAACGGCCGACGTGTTGAAAGAAGAAAGAATGTAAAGGAAAAATATCTTATACAGTGGACCCCCGGTTAACGACCTGCTCCAAACACTAACAATTATGTAAGTGTATTTTTGTAAGTGCTTTTGTAAGTGTATGTTTTGGGGTCCAAAAGGACTAATCTAATTTACATTATTCCTTATGTTAATAAATTCATTCGGTAACGGCACTTGAACAGCATTCTGGAACGAATTATGGCCGTTAACCGGGGGTCCACTGTATATTGTGTGTCATGAGAGGCAACTAAAATGCCAGGGGCAAGGGGCTAGTAACCCCTTCTCCTGTATATATTACTAAATGTAAAAGGAGAAACTTTTGTTTTTCCTTTTGGGCCACCCAGCTTCGGTGGGAAACGGCCGATGTGTTGGAAGAAGAAAGATGCAAATGAAAAATAACTTATATACAGTGGACCCCCGCCTAACGAACAAAATTCATTC
Source organism: Cherax destructor (assembly GCA_009830355.1). Lineage (NCBI taxonomy): Eukaryota > Metazoa > Arthropoda > Malacostraca > Decapoda > Parastacidae > Cherax > Cherax destructor. The sequence goes on along the minus strand of WNWK01011163.1, from coordinate 18,426 downwards.
CAGAAGCCTGCTCAAGTGCCATTACCAAACGAATTTACTTCATTAAGAAATAATGTCACGTAGGTTAGTCTATTTCAGACCCCCAAAAATACACTTCCACAAGCACTTACAATATTATACTTACATAATTGTACGAAGTACAATGCCTGCACTTTAAAGGAGGGGTCTGGGATAGTGACAGCTGGGAGGGATTATTCTCGGCTGTCGTATCTGAGCGCCTCTGCAAAGACAGTGATTATGTATGAGTGTGGTGAAAGTGTTGAATGATGATGAAAGTATTTTTTTAGGGGGGATTTTCTTTCTTTTTGGGTCACCCTGCCTCGGTGGGAGACGGCCGACTTGTTGAAAAAAAAAATGTACGATTTCCGGGGTGTTCGTTAGGCGGGGGTCCACTGTATTGCGTGTCATAAGAGGCAACTAAAATGCCAGGGGCAAGGGGCTTGTAACCCCTTCTCCTGTATATATTACTAAATGTAAGAGGAGCCACCCCACCTCGGTGGGATACGGCCAGTGCGTTGAAAGAAGAAGATATAGAGTTCACTGCTACCCACGGATACAGGGAAACTACTGTGGGATAAAAATCAAGTCAGGTTTCAAAAATCTCCAAGTGAGCCCATCTAGCAGGGAAATTTAAAAACTAAATTTTTTTAATAAATTATGAAAGGCATCTTAAGCCATTTGCACAATGGTCACGCTAAATGATCATTTACCGTATTTTGGACATTATAACTTAACAAATCTTTGAGGACAAATGTCTGAGCTTTTCTCAGACAAATATTTCCTGAGTCCAACAGTACCACCATTAGCAGTGGTAGCAACAGCAGTATTAACAGCAATAGGTTAATGGAGGGGGAGGGGAGGGGGAGTCTACCATCGGGCTGATATACACAAGATTTATTATTCTGTTTGTGTTGTGATTATTATTATTATTATTATTATTATTATTTTATTACTATAATAATAATAATAATAATAATCACAACACAAACAGAATAATAAATCTTGTGTATATCAGCCCGATGTGCCCCTCCTCCTCCATTAACCCCAAAATCCTTGCAGGGCGGAAGGGGTGGGTCATCTGGGGCATGGTTCGTGGAGATAGCGGTGGAGTGGGCAGCCCACTCCTGCTGCTGCTGCTGCTGCTGCTGCCCCGTCGTTATGCATCACCTGAAGGGGATCGTGACGGACACTCAGACCCAAGAACGTGAGGAATCTGCTGCCCCACCAGCAGCAGCAGCAACCCTGCCCCTACCTCTTCCACCCCCTCCCTACCCCTACTTCCCCCTCACACACACACCGCCTCCGTCCGTAGCGAACCAGGAACCGTTGGTAATTCTTGTGGGCGATCCGCCTGCTGCTGCTGCTGCCACTGCTGCTGCTGCGTTAGTTGTTGTTCCTTCTGCTGCTGTTGCTGCCACTGCTGTGTGTTATTCCCCCATACTGTTGTTGCTGCCACTGTTGTGTGTTGTTCCTCCTTTAAAAAATTCTAGGTGTTATGATTTTCCCTTATTGAATATTTTTTTATTATTACAGAATTTTAGTGATGAGTGATGGAGAGATAGTGGAATGTGGACCCCCAACAGAACTGCTGTCTGACAGAAGCTCTATGTTCTACTCAATTGTTCAGTCACAGTGAGACCTGCTAAGTGAAAAATTAAATAAGATTTGTGCTAAAGTACCAGAACAAACAAAATTTTAATAAATTTTTGTATGAGGATACATATGTTACATTATCCTTTACAAAATTCATTGCAAAAAAGGACTGCCAAACCATCCTGAACACAGGCACATGGTATGGGACTTACGATGGTTTGGCCGTCAGAAGTAAGTCATTTACTGTGTGGAATGGAAGTGACATCAATCTCTTCACCTCGTGCTCAAGTGGTAATGGTGAAAAACAAAATTATAAATAAAATTCAGAATTACAGTACATTCATATGTAAAATAACATTGTATGGTAATTTACAGCCAATTCTTAATAAGTTTTCATTCTTTGAATGAACAACTTTGATCAGTAGGCTCTGCAATATTGAAAATTTCTTGAGCCCCTGAATTCTTTTATGTTATTTTCAGTAAATATTGTTTTATGTTGCTATTAACAACTTTGACATTAATTACTCATGTATTTATTGATGATAATTGCTTTTATTTATGGTTTATTATTTTCTCTTGATAGTTGCTTGTACTGTTTAATATTACACGAAGAACCAGATATATTTATTTAGGCGAGTAAAGGTAACAACTCGGCAAATGGAAATCTCACGCTGTTGTGAACATGGTGTCGTGTGGATACACTGCCACTGAACCACCAGCTGTTCAGATGTTACCCTTATGGGTTTAGCACTTGGTGTTCAAACATTCTGAATGCAGACTTGGATTTTTGGTGGTGCAGTGGTAACGTTTCCGCCTCTCATGTGAGCACAGTACGTCACTTACCATGCAGTTACACATTCAGATTAAATTGGAGTGAATACTGCATGTGTATACACGCTAAGGTTTGGGTTACTCGATGCTACACGATCAGGTCGAAATTGTGGACCTCATAAATAAAAGTGCATAGAGTTAGCCATTGCCCTTGACCAAGCTAATTGGTTTTTGGTGTTTTCTACAAAAATATGTAAGCTATTATTTATTTTATTTATAAATGTAAGAGTAAATAATATTTTTTTTATATTTTCTATAGCTTAGTGAAATATGCCAAACATTTTGTTTTCATTACAGTTGTTAATTTTTAATTGATAAGTTCTTTAAGATTTTTTTAATTCTAAAAATGTATGAAATTTTTATTAATGAAGGTGTTCCTAAAGTACAGGACGGTCTCATATGTACAGCTCTTAAGTTCACAGGAGGTGAAAAAGAGCCGCTTTTTCATTGTGAAATGCATCTGATAACATGCTTGCACTATCATAAAAAAGTAAAAGAAATTCATAGTACATACAATTCTTACCTTAAAATATGGCACCGGTCACCCTTCCCTTACACAACTGTTGTGCAAAAATGGCGAAATAGTGGTAAAAGCACCAATTATAAAAAACAATGACTCAATTGAAAGCCAAGGAAAAATTGGAATGCCGAAAAGAGGATGGTGAATAAGCGGGGCCTTCCTGTACATAGTGGAAACAAGACTTATTTACAGTGTCACTATTTATAAAATGGTACATTCTGCATTAATGTTGATTCTGTTACCTATCACAGCATACCCTTATCATTTATAGGGAAGAGGTAAACTCAAAAGAGTCAAACACACACTGGGGAGTGTTTTGCAGTCAGGTTTGATCTGAGGAAGGGAAGCTCCAGTTACTTGTATCAAGAACGTTTAGCGCTTCTTTTTATTATAATAATAATAATTGTATCAAGAGCCCACCATGAAGGTTATAATGATCAATGCAAAAGAAATATTTTGACAGGTTCAGCTGCATTGACTAAAAACCCATGACATTTTTAAGTTTATCACCTTGTGACAAACTCATAATTATTATATTAATAACCATGTTGATGAATCTGCATCATTGGCACTACTGTAGCAATATAAAGAAAAGAAGCATTTTGAGAATAATTTTTTTTCCATTCCAGGAGGCATTTGTGCCATGTGGAACTGTGTGGAACTATATCATAGTACAGTGGTACCTCGAGTTACGATGGTCCCCAAAATCGCCCTTTTATGTAAGTTTATTTTTTTAAATGCTTTTGTAAGTATATTTTTGGGGGTGTAAAAGGACTAGTCTATTTTACATTATTCCTTATGGGGATAAATTCGTTTGGTAATGGCACTTGAACAGCATTCTCGAACGAAAAAATATCGTAACTCGAGGTACCACTGTATTTACTACTTACATAAATTTACAGTTGTAGATGAATGGTTCAGAGAACCGACAAGTTATAAATTAGACACATATGCAGTGTTGCATATGTGTCTAATTTATAAATTTACAGTTTCAGCGTTACTCAGTACAGTGGTACCTCGACTTACGATATTTTTTCATTCCAGAATACTGTTCAAGTGCCATTACCAAACGAATTTATCCCCTTAAGAAATGATATAAAATAGACTAGTCCTTTTAGATCCCCAAAATTACACTTACAAAAGCGTTTAAAAAAATATACTTACATAAAAGGGTGAGTTTGGGGACCATCGTAAGTCGAGGTACCACTGTATTTATTACATAACTGTATATTTAATAATTGCTTTGACCTGCCAGTGATAGTTACATTACATTATGTATGTATTCTGTATACAATACTGCATTTATTAAATGATTTCAATTTATCCCAGATTAAATGCTAGTAGCATTTGTGGATTTGGAAAATCTGTATGATACGTATGTGGATCAGGGACCAATGTGGCAATGGTTGTATATATATATTATAGATTAGGTCATAAGTTGTTGAAAGCTGTAAATTTTTATATTAAAGATTTAAAGTTTAATTATTTTTTTTAAGGAGGTTAACACTATATAACCCTTAAATACTAATGACTTCACTGATTGCTGGCCTCCAAGGTGATCATAATCTTATCTGGAAACTGTATCAACTACATGACCACTTAAGCAAGTGTAGTGGTTCCCAATTATCCACAACTTATTTAATTTAACATCTCAAAATAAGACTTAATTGTCAGATTATATTATGGGATGCAGCGCTGTATGACTTGATGACCCTTGTGGGTTCAGCACTTAGTTGTGATTACAACATAACTGACCAATTTCTAGGATTTTTCTATCCTCGTAGCTTGGTTTGAGGCCAAGCTTCCCTCTAGCCACCTGGTGGGTCAGGATGGTGTCAGCATCCTGCAAGCCCACAGCAACCTGCAGGCCCACAGCAACCTGCAGGCCCACAGCAACCTGCAAGCCCACAACAACCTGCAGGCCCACAGTCTGAATCTCATCATAGGTATTACAGTGTTTGCACTCAATTAATGTCATCTGTTAGCTGTTTAGGTATTGTATTAATAAATCTCTAAACATACTGAAGTAGGATAGACAGGTTAACTGGTAATATTATCATTAGTAAACTATAACACTAAACCATGTAGGTTTTGCAGCACAAGTTGTAGAGGCTCAATCCTCCATCAGCTAATCTTGAGGTAGAAACACTATGGCAGCCAGGCTTTCCCTGCACATGTTAGTGTGAAGGGATTATGTATGAATACTGTCACACAGTTATCATACGAATTACTGTCTGCTTGCAGCAAAGCAAACAATGCAGTGTAATATATCCCTCCTTTGAAAAATATACTGTATTATGCAAAATCCTATAGGCAATTAAAATATACAATAATAAAAATAATGTCACCATGGTAGTTTAATATATTTATAGATGGGGTTGTAAAAAAAGTAAATGTTAGGGAGAGGGGTGGGATTAAATTATGGGGAATTAAATGCAAAATGGGAGTTGACACAGTTACTTTTAGCTGATGATACTGTGCTTATGGGAGATTCTAAAGAAAAGTTGCAAAGATTAGTGGACGAGTTTGGGAGGGTGTGTAGAAAGTTGAAAGTGAACATAGATAAGAGTAAGGTGATGAGGGTATCAAACGATTTAAATAAAGAAAAATTGGATATCACATTGGAGAGAGGGATTATGGAAGAAGTAAATGTTTTCAGATATTTGGGAGTTGACGTGTCAGCGGATGGGTTTATGAAGGATGAGGTTAACCATAGAATTGATGAAGGAAAAAAGGTGTGTGGTGCGTTGAGGTATCTGTGGAGACAAAAAACGTTATCCATGGAGGCAAAGAAGGGAATGTACGAAAGTATAGTGGTACCAACACTCTGAAGCATGGGTTGCAAATGCTGCAGCGAGGAGGAGGTTGGAGGCAGTGGAGATGTCCTGTCTAAGGGCAATGTGTGGTGTAAATATTATGCAGAAAATTCGGAGTGTGGAAATTAGGTGTGGAGTTACTAAAACTATTTTTCAGAAGGCTGAAGAGGGGTTGTTGAGGTGGTTTGGTCATTTAGAGAGAATGGATCAAAGTAGAATGACTTGGAGAGCGTATAAATCTGTAGGGGAAGGAAGGCGGGGTAGGGGTCGTCCTAGAAAAGGTTGGAGGGAGGGGGTAAAGGTTTTGTGGGCGAGGGGCTTGGACTTCCAGCAAGCATGTGTGAGCGTGTTAGATAGGACTGAATGGAGACGAATGGTTTTTGGGACCTGACGAGCTGATGGAGTGTGAGCAGGGTAACATTTTGTGAAGGGATTCAGGGAAATGGGAAGTACAATGCCTGCACTTTAAAGGAGGGGTCTGGGATAGTGACAGCTGGGAAGGACTATTCTCAGCTGTCGTATCTGAGCTCCTCTGCAAAGACAGTGATTATGTATGAGTGTGGTGAAAGTGTTGAATGATGAAAGTATTTTCTTTTTGGGTCACCCTGCCTCGGTGGGAGACGGCCAACTTGTTGAGAAAAAAAAAATGTGCATACAGGAGGAAAAGCTAACAGAAAATCAATTTTGACCTGTTACTGGAGGTAGCTGGTGTGTGTACAGTGTTAACAAATACTATTCACAGTTGGAAATAGAGATATACTGTACACATAGTCCAAAGAATAAAATAACTGCTGCATGTAATTTATACGGGTAAAATTAGGCTACTTTTAGGAGTTTTAGTAATGAAAACATACACAATTCTATAATTAATGCACTGACTGGCATTCTGTCACATTTTATTTAAAGTGACTACAACAAATTCATTATTGACTGATATACATGATGTACATATAATTAATTAGAAGCAAAAGTCAGCTTGTAGGACATGCAAAGATGTACATAGCTGCATATAAACAAGTGTATGTTAAGAAATATCTTAACACATCAAATATTTCCTATATTTCAAGCAAAATCTTCTCCAGTCATGTTATCCCACTGCGGGCAAATCAAAATAATTTCTGGATTCATAGTAGTATACCAAGTTAGGCAAAATAGATCAAGCTCTTAGTACACACTAACATTTAAGATTCACCAAAGGGATTCAACTGAGAGTCATAATCATCTTTAGCAAATGGGTTTTTCTCATCTGGACTCTTGCTATCAGGAGAGTCTTCAGCAAATGGGTTCTTAGATTCATCATATTCATCTGCAAAAGGATTGCCCTCCAAATGCTCTGTTTCAAACTCATTAACAAATGGATTATTACTACCCACATTCTCCTCCTGAAATGGGTTGTCAGTCAGAGTCTTTGGTCTTGAGAGGTGAGTGTTGGAAAGTGATGACGATATGCTCTCAACTGGGGAGCTTTTCGTGAAATCTTTATCATTGCTGGGTGCCGGAGACCCGGTGATGTGGTCCTGCAGGGATGGGCTACATTTTCTGCTGCTTCCTCCCATTCTCACAGGCTCATTAGATATTAATTTTCTCTCAGGAACAGGAACAGCTATATTAGAAGTAACTCCCAGTCTCAGACGACCTTCTTGAGGACTTGTTAAAATTCCACTTGGGGTTTCCTGACGGACTTTGTCATCTGCAGGAGGACTGGCAACTCTTGAGGTTCTATCTGGTGTAAACTGGGATAATCCACCACGGACTTCTGTTCGCAACCTGCTCTCTGGCTCAGATTCCATTACTCCCTGACCATGTCGCTCCCTCATCCTCAATCGTCCTTCCCCACCAACACCTGAAACAGAGTAACATGATATACTAAACAGTCCACAGAACAAGTGGGGCTCAAACCCATGGCAAGCAAGTCATACCCCAGGTTCTTTGGATCAATAACTACACAATAAATATTCTAAGGTATCTTGTTTTTTTTTCAACAAACCGACGTATCCCACCAAGGAACGGTGACCTAAAAAGAAATTTATACAGAAGGGGTAACTAACCCTTTGGTCCCGGCATTTTAGTCGCCTCTTATGACACATAGCTTATGGAGAAAGGATTCTTCTCCACTTTCCCATGGAGTCTAAAGTATATGTGAACACAAAAGCAGAATATCATCATAGCCTTCTTCATGCCATATTTTAAAATCTACCAGTCCAGCAGCTGTTCAGATTTACTTGGTACAGTTCTAGCTACACATTGGCACAACTTATTATATTCAAGGGGAAGTATTAAACATTGGTAATACAGCACCATAAACTAAAGCAACCACACTATCTGTGATTATTATTTGGTAAGGAAACTTCAGATGATATTTTGGTCCATCCTGGATTATTATTATAAAGCAATCATAATACAGTGGTACCTCGGTTAACAATATTTTTTCGTTCCAGAATGCAGTTCAAGTGCCATTACCAAACGAATTTATCCCCATAAGGAATAATGTAAAATAGACTAGTCCTTTTAGACCCCCAAAAATACACTTACAAAAGCATTTGAAAAAATAAACTTACATAAAAGGGTGAGTTTGGGGACCATCGTTAACCGAGGTACCACTGTAATTATATGAAACAATGTACAGTATTTTCTGAGAATTATCATCATTCATGTTGAGCGCTAAACCCATGTGGGTCATTCAGCGCAAGACATGGGGGAGGCTTGATCCTCTGTCTGCTGAGTGCCAGACAGGCATTCTTCCTATTTGTACTCACCTAGATGTACTATTTTCTGAGAGAGAGAGAGAAAGTGTTCAACTCACCCACTGGGCCTTGGTTGACCCTCTCCAGCACTCGCAGCCTGCCTTCAGGCTCAGGAACTGAAATTCACGAAACGTGGAACCCATAACAAACGTCAATAATAAATTATTGAAATTTATTGTGGCATTTATACTATGCCATTTAGTTACAACTAAACCAGGAATGACAGGAAAATTAATGAAAATGTAAAATATTTCCTTGGCTATACAAAACAGTACAATAAAGCACGTCTATAACAATGCAGTATCTGACTGATACATTGATAAAACTATAGAATCATGAAATACTGATACAAAAGTTAAACCAAATGTTAAATGCTTGAAAACTGCTATATTAACAAAAAACAGCCATATTAACAAAAAAACAGTTATATTAACTGAAAAAAAAAAAGCCAAATGACAGAAAATAGTGATATATTAACTAACAGACAACAGTGATACTAAAACAATTATATTAACTGATGGAAAACAATAAATTTAATGGATGGCTACCTTGGCTGCTCAATAATTGCCGAAGCAAACTGGTTTATCACTACTCTACAAATGATATAAACTCGGAAACAATTCAATTGTTATGTCCCGTAAAATTACCAAAAAACACCTTTTACCTTTCAGTGCACGATTTAATTAATGATGGCCTAACTCCACTGAAACTGAAATCTAGCAGTGAGACTCACCAACCGTCCCCTTGGCATGTTTGGGACGTATCTCAGTAGCCCTCATGCGGGCCTCTGAGGCAAAGTCTTTCACACTCTGTTCTACATTTACTGCAACTGCATGCGGTGCAACTTTATTCTGATCTAGTAAAGTTAAAGAAAAGTAAATATCAAAATGATACATAACGCAAAAATAACATGGAGAAGTATGTACTGTACTGTTGCAGGGTACAGTACTGGTACTGTATAAAAATGTTACTTAGTAAAATCCCTATGATAAAATTAGTACATGTATCATGTGGTTCAAACGTCTATACAAAATACTTTACAATCACTTTATATAAAAAAAAACTAAATAAAAATCTATTATTATTTAACAAAAGTGCTGCAATATTTTAAGCCAAAAAAAAAAAAATATTGAATATATGTAGTAACTCAAAAATTAACAAAATATCTTAAAAAAAAAAGAGAAAACCCAGGGGTAACCATACAAAGGCAGTCACTTACTTTTAGTGGTATTAAGTGGAGGGTACATAGCAGCTAGGGAATGGAGGTGGGTGAACACCCCTCGTCCCAAGTAGTCGGCTACCACCGAAAATGAATCTGCTGATCGCTCTAGCTGCTCGTGGAACTGATCGTGTTGGCTGCGGTGCGTCTCCTAAGGAGTAACATTATAATCATAAGTGCTAAACCCATAAGGATTACCCTAAGGTGTAGCAAATTTTCATTCCAGAAATTTTAACATCCTTTGCGGACTTGTAATTCTACCAATATACAGGGAAGAGTGACTTTGTTTCACATACCAGTTCATGATACTTCATCTGGCAAGACAATGATAACAGATAACAGTTAACTACTCATGTGTAAGTACAGAAACACTTGTGCCACAATATGTATCAGCAGAGTTTACACAATACAGTGGACCCCCAGCTAACGCAAAAACTTCATCCCAGAAGCCTGCTCAAGTGCCATTACCAAATGAATTTACTTCCTTAAGAAATAATGTCACGTAGGTTAGTCTATTTCAGACCCCCAAAAATACACTTCCACCTTCCACAAGCACTTACATAATTGTACGATTTCCAGGGTGTTCGTTAGCCGGGGTCACTGTACAAGCATAAATACCATACGAAAATAGACTGCAAAGTTGCTGTTTTAAACCAAAAACACGGTCAGAGTTTTTTTTTTCCTCATTATGCACTGTGTGGTGCAGGAATTTTTTTATACTGCGCACAATGACCGCACAGACCCATTCTCTCACATCTAGGCCTAACAGCCTGTTTCTGCTTGATTTGAGGGCGCTAGAATTTAGGCATACTAGTACGACCATAACCCCAGGGCATAAGCTGTACTAGTACGACCAAAACCCTGAAAGGGTTAACAGAGAAATAAAGAATTTTAATTTGTTTTAATTTTAACTGTGCTCACTGAAATGGTAGGATGTAGGGCCCACGCTCACTGGTGTGGTAAACTGCGGTACAGTATCAGTCCTCTTTCTTAACCCTTTGAGGGTCGAGAGGCCCTCTCCCAAACTCGTTCTCAGGGTCGAAAAATTTTCGAAAAAAAATTTAATTATTTTTTCTTATGAAATGATCATTTTTTTCCGATCATAATGACACCAAAAGTATGAAATTTGATGGAAAACCTACGGAATTATGGTCTCATGAAGTTAGCGGTCTCGACAATATGTATTTACGCATCGGCGATTTCGCCCAATTTGAGCCCTATTTTCGGCCAATTGCACTAGTCCAGTCGACTAAAATCATAGCTATTTTGCTAGAACTCCAGAAACAGCCCATTTACCAATTTCAACTACCCAGTATAGTGGTCAGAATTTGGCAATTTTGCCAAAATTCAAAATTCAAAATTCAAAAGATGCCAGTTTCAAAATTGGGTATAGAATAAACAAGACAGACATTCCTGGTACTAAAATAACATTTTATCTGTTCATTAGTTACGTCTCCAGGCCCCTCTTACATTACTTTTGCTTTCCATTTTGAATTTTTATTCTCACAAAAAATAGAAGATTTACTGTTTTGTATACTACTGCATCATTGTAAAAATGGTAAAAATAATATCAGCGCACTTGTGAAAGAATATTAGACTCACCAGTTGGACGCGTGGCATGATTTGTTTACGCTTGAACATCGGCAAAAATCGAACATTTTCGCTACTTTGAGCTCAATTTCAAGGTACTTGTCATCACGAAACCAATCAAATTCATCGCTATTTCTGTAATATATCTTCCATTCTATCAAATGAGACCACAAAAACGAGAATACAACCATAAATACCATACGAAAATACACTCGAAAGACGGTGTTTTAAACCAAAAACACGGTCAGTTTTTTATGCACTGCATGCTTCAAGATTTTTTATATACTGCGCACACTGACCACGCAGACCCATTCTTTCATATGTAGGCCTGCCAGCTTTCTTCCACCAGATTTGAAGGAGCTAGAATTTACGCGTACAAGTACGTGACCGACCCTGGCTGCAATGACGTACAAGTACGAGACCGACCCTCAAAGGGTTAAAGATATTTAAGTCATAATACTGTAGCTGGAACAATTCAGAATTAACCCACACTTTAAAAATGAAATTTTAATTCATATTCTGGTATATCCTGGACTATTACTTATTAAAAATGTGACTTGATTATGGAAACAGAATGAACCAAAATAGTCTAAAATTTCCTCTCCAAAGCATAGGTATGTTGAGAATTCCTTCCTTGTCTCATTCCTATGTGACTTCACTTAAAAATAAGACTCACCTGAGCCTTTATAACTTCCAGCATCTTCTTGTTCTCAGGTAAGCAGACAGGGCAGTCAGAGTCACTCTCACTGTAGCTCTCAAAGCAACTGCGAAACAAATGAATACATTTTAACCAAGTGATCATAATATATCTTAAAAACTTGTACTTACTGGGGTAAATTCAGTAAACACTTATCTTTAATTCCTGTATGTTTCTTATAAGGTCTTTTATTTTTGTAGTGTTTTTAATTTAGGAGGCCTGGTCTGAGACTGAGTTATTATGTCAATGATCCCTCTGACCATTAATATATACAGGCGAGCCACACTTTACAGTGCTTCGCTTTACAGCGTTTCACTAATACAGAATATTTTAAGGTAAGTAATGTGTGTACTGTATATGCATTTTTTAGGCCTATCTATATTGCTCACTTAATATGTGAAAAAAAAAAAAAAAAGCTATGATTCACTTTACAGCGATTCTTGCTATACAGCGGCAGCCTGGAACCTAACCTGCCCCGTGGCCCCAGTGCCCCATGGCCTGATCGCTAAAGCTCTCGCTTCACACAGTGAGGGTCTGCGTTCGATTCCCAGCTCGGGTAGAAACATTGGGCGTGTTTCTTTACACCGGTTGTCTATGTTCACCCATCAGTAAAATGGGTACATGGGAGTTAGTCGACTGGTGTGGGTCGCATCCTGGGACAAGGACCTAATTTGCCCGAAATGCTCTTCATAACAAGGGACTTTCTATATAGTATTATGTCATTGATGTCAGCTAGGCCTGTATACCTTGTACATGTTTTTTTTTTTTTCAACAAGTCGGCCATCTCCCACCGAGGCAGGGTGATCCAAAAAGAAAGAAAATCCCCAAAAAGAAAGAAAATCCCCAAAAAGAAAATACTTTCATCATCATTCAACACTTTCACCACACTCATACATAATACTGTCTTTGCAGAGGCGCTCAGATACGACAACTGAGAATAGTCCCTCCCAGCTGTCACTATCCCAGACCCCTCGTTTAAAGTGCAGGCACTGTACTTCCCATTTCCAGGACTCAAGTCCAACTAAATCAATTAACTGGTTTCCCTGAATCCCTTCACAAAATGTTACCCTGCTCACACTCCAACAGATCGTCATGTACGATCGTACATGTACTTGTAGTAAATAAAGATATTATTATTATTATTATTATTATAAGTGAGGCCCACCTGTGTAAGAACATAAAGATATTAAATTCACAGACAGATATTAAATTCATAGAAAGATGCTAAGAAGTTTAGCAGTACTATCCAATATCAAGAGAAATAAAAAATAAATCTATTATGGAAGATGAACTTAATTTGTAAGAATAATCCGTCAACAACATAAGCCTTTTTTCAACACATACAGTGGTCCCTCGGTTTTCGTGCATCTCCAAACTCGAACATTTATGTAAGTGTATTTTCGTAAGTGCTGTTGCAAGTGTATTTTTGGGGGTCTGAAATAGACTAACCTACGTGACATTATTTCTTAAGGAAGTAAATTCGTTCGGTAATGGCACTTGAGCAGCATTCTGGAACGAATTTTCGGCGAAAACCGAGGGACCACTGTATTTTATTCTTCCCTTCATTTAAAATGCTTATTCTATAGTATACAGTATATTATATCTCTTTATTTATTAATAATTCCAGGATTGCTGCCTCTATGGCTTAGTCTTAGAAAAGGTCACCTAAATTAAAAAGGAAATATAGAAAGAGAACTATTATAGAATAAAATAATTTACATTAAGCACTGTCATGATATCTTGTATATATTTCATCTCTTTGATAATACGACCTTGCTAGTATTTTCGTTATTAGCTAAATCGAAGCTACTGGATCTTGGTATTATTATCCTATTCATCCTTCATCATAACTCAGTATTATTTTACCACTACGGTATATATTTAATATATCTGGCTGAGTGTTATAGGTAAAGCATGTAACTGCCAGTTCACAGTTCACTCATGTTTGGTCGTGACGTCACGAGTTGGCGCCAAATAGTTATATCACTTGATCCGACGTGACTTGTGGGGCACTAGGATTTGTTTAGGTAGAGTCTCACTTGACTTAGCAGAGAGAGAGCACCTATTCTCTGATACTGTAGCCATTCTCACGCCATTATCTAGCCTGGACTTGGGAATACGCAGCCACTTGATCATTGGATTTTGATTGTGTTTACTGTGTAAGCCAGAACTGTTCTACTGAGTGATACCCCAGTGAATTATTGTTGAAAATACGGCCAGTCAGAAACCATATTTGTGTTTATCGTGCATTGTAGTATTTTCTTATTGTACTTCATTAATACTGAAGATTCAGTGTTTAAGAATGTGTTAACTTCCTTTAGAAACTTAAAGGAACCTTAAACAGTATATATATTTATAACATAATTATCAAACAAAAGCTAATTCTAGTTTAATTAAATTAAATAGATTTTTGTTTGAAGTTTCCATTTCCTATTTGATACAATACAAGGAAGGAATATTGATCTATATTACGAGTTAAAAAGCACTCTATACTTTGCCCACTCGTAATAAATGGGGGCCTGCTCCTAAGAGCTACAGTAAATTAAAATTTGCTATAAATTAAGCAAAATGGAAGTTCTCACATCATTATTCGAAGATATTACAGTGCACAGATTGGCAACTTTGAAATTACAAACGTGCTGGCAAGTAGCCAGAGTCCTGGGTGTACCATATAATAGACATTATACGGCAAACACACTGCGCTCCATAATACAGTGGTACCTCGACTTACGTTGTTATCACCTTACGTTATATTCGATATCCGTTACTTATAACGTAAGAAATTTGTATGCGACATCCGTTGTTTGATTCGTCTTACGCCTTTCGTACCGGACCTGTTCGCTTGGAGCCCAGCTGAGCGTGCACTCCAGGGAGCGTCAGTGTGCTATTGTTTACAAGCGAGAGCGACCACCCACCCACACCCACGCATTCATACCAGTATATTGTCATTATTCCACTGTTTTTAGTGCTTGCAACTGCTAAATAAGCTACCATGGGTCCAAGGAAAGATCCTAGTGCTAAGCCTGTGGCAAAGAGGAACAGAAATATATTTACGATAGAAATGAAGAAGGAGATAATAGAAAAATATGAAAGTGGAGTGCGTATCAGTGAGCTGGCCAGGCTGTATGGTAAACCCTATTCTACCATCTCTACCATTGTGGATAAGAAATATTTAAGTAAAATCAAGGAAGCTGTTGTTGCAAAAGGTGCATCTGTGATCACAAAACACAGACCACAAGTGCTGGAAAATGTGGAAAGGTTGTTGTTGGTGTGGATCAACGAGAAACAGTTAGCAGGAGATACTGTTTCGGAGGGAATAATATGTGAAAAGCAAGGCAGTTGCATGATGATCTCCTTAAGAAAATGCCTGCAACGAGTGAAGTGAGCGAATTTAAAGCCAGCAGAGGCTGGTTTCAAAAATTTAAGAAGCGTACTGGCATACATAGTGTTGTGAGGCATGGTGAGGGAGCCAGTTGTGACAAAAGTGCGGCTGAAAAATATGTGCCTGAATTCCAGGAGTACATAGAGGCTGAACAATTCCTCTCCCAACAAGTGTTTAATTGTGATGAAACAGGCCTGTTTTGGAAGAAAATGCCCAACAGGACCTACATTACTCAGGAGGAAAAGGCACAGCCAGGACATAAGCCTATGAAAGACAGGCTAACTTTGATGCTTTGTGCCAATGCCAGTGGTGATTGCAAAGTGAAGCCTTTACTAGTGTATCTTTTGAAAACCCCCGAGTGTTTGGCAGATGTGGTGTCAGCAAGTCTAACTTGTGTGTGATGTGGAAGTCTAACAAAAGGCTTGGGTCACAAAGGACATTTTCTTAGATTGGTTCAATGAAGTGTTTGGCCCCAGTGTGAAGAAATATCTATTGGACAATAATTTGCCACTTAAGTGCCTCCTGATAATGGACAATGCTCCTTGTCATCCTCCAAACTTGGTAGAGAAAATTGTGGAGGAGTTTAAATTCATCAAAGTGAAGTTCTTGCCCCTAATACCACTCCTCTCCTCCAGCCCATGGACCAGCAGGTCATTTCCAACTTTAAAACTCTATACCAAAGCAATGTTTCAAAAGTGCTTTGATGTGACCACGAACATGAACATAACCTAAGAGAATTTTGGAAAAAACATTTCCATATGCTGCATTGTGTACACCTTATAGGTAAGGCTTGGGAGGAGTGACTACCAGGACTTTGAACTCTGCCTGGAGAAAATTGTGGCCAGACTGTGTCCTAGAGAGGGATTTTGAAGGTTTTGGGGCTGAGCCTCAGAACCCTGAGCATGAGCCTGAGCCTGAGCCTGTTTTGGAAGAAATTGTGGAATTGGGCAAGTCTTTGGGGTTAGAGGTGAGTGGTGAGGATGTGGAACAGTTGGTGGAGGAGCACAAGGAAGAGCTAACCACTGAAGATCTGCAAGAGCTTCAACAGCAACTGGAACAAGAGAGCAGAGGTCAGGACAATGGTTCAGAGGAGGAGGTGGAGGTGGAACAAAAATGGAAGAATGTGCCTTCTTCAAGGATTAGGGAGATCTGTGCCAAATGGAGTGATGTGCAAGCATTTATGGATGAATATCACCCTAACCATGCTGTTGCAGGCCGTGCTGGCAACCTGTACAATGACACAGTGGTGTGTCATTTCAGGGATGTGTTAAAGAATCGCCAGACACAGAGCTCCCTAGACAAATTTGTTGTTAGAAAGAGGTCTAGTGACTCTCAAGCTGGTCCTAGTGGCATTCAAAGAAAAAGGGAAGTAACCCCAGAAAAGAACTTACCACCTGCAGTGTTAATGGAAGGGGATTCCCCTTCCAAACACTAGCATACTACTCCACCTTCTCCCCTCCTCCCGTCCTCCACACATCAACAACTCTTCAATAAATGTAAGTGACATGTTATTGTACAATATGTGCATGTGTATTTATGTATTCTTTATTCAATTATTTATTATTTAATGTCCAAAAGTTCTAAAAAATATTTTATTTAACTACTTTTGGAAGTCTTGGACGGATTAAATTTATTTCCATTATTTCTTATGGAGAAAATTGATTCGTGTTACGTTTGTTTCGTCTTAAGAAATGCCCTCTCTGACGGATTAAAAACGTAAGTCGAGGTACCACTGTACAGAACTTGTTGTTTCCCGATGTCCATGATGAACCCTTAGTTGAATCAGAGGATACGAATAGCCTGATCTCACAGATAAATGGCGCTTCACAAGACAGGAGGGAAGCTCTTTTGTCTCCACCCACTGAAGAATTACCTCAAACGTCCAGAGAATCAGAACAGAGAATCAGTCAAGATGAGACGAACGCCGGGAATATGGCAGAACCTGTGTCTCCAGCTCTCACACTCTTCTCCAGACTTACTGAATCTGATCAACCTGGAACAACGGACGGTAATCATCCATCATCCATGTCGATTCCTCCCGAGACTCTCTCTCAGGAACAGTGTGATCGGCTAGAACGAATTCTTCTTCTACAAACTAAACATCTTGAAGTCCAAAGAAAACTAAATCAAGAGGATTTCGAAAGGGAAACCCTACGATACCAACGGCAACTACAGAAGGAATCGTCAGAGCGTAGGGGGAGAGGTGTTTCCGAAACTTTCGATCTTCACCGAGCTGCTTCTTTAGTCCCCAAGTTCAGTGAAACGAATCTTGACTCCTTCTTCGAAGCATTTGAGAACCAGGCGCAAATGATGCACTGGCCCAAGGAACATTGGGCCGCCTTATTGCACACGACCCTTACGGGAAAGGCTCAAAGCTGCGCTGCAAGTTTGCCGTTCGATCAATATTCGGACTACGATATGGTGAAAAAACCATTTTAGACACCTACGAGTTACTACCAGTGAGTTACCAAAAATCTTTCCGAAACTTGACTCGACAATCCCATCAATCGTGGCTAGAGTTTGCACGAGAAAAACAAACTGCTTTCGAGAGATGGCGAAGGGCTGCGGATTGTTTTACAGTAGAAGAATTGGTTGAAATGATCCTACATGAGGATTTCTTTACTTATCTGCCTGAACGTCTACGCACTTACCTGATTGGACATTCTACTTTCAAGCTATTAGAAACGGCGGCCATGGCAGACCATTACGAGTGACACTACAGTTGACGGACTCCAAGAATTCGGATAAGTTACTGACTCCCCAAAGAAAACCTAATACTCGTGAGAGGAATACTCAGTGGCCCTCCCACGATGGAAAATCTATACCACCTATGATAGGAAAGAAATTTGGTTCTGGCAGGGAAGAGGCTCCAAAAGCAGAAAGAAGATTGAATCAAGACCTATTCTGTCAATATTGTAGGAAGACGGGACACCAAAAAAGTCAGTGTTTTAAGAGAAGTAGAGACCTGAAGAATCACCAAGAAAGGACTTACCCAACGCAGGTGATTACTTGCTCTACTGATAAACACTCCAAA